>CM055895.1:21265170-21550170 GCA_029582155.1 Panopea generosa
TTGTGCAGTTTAAATCTCAAGGGCTGTATAATCATAATTAATAAAAAAAGAAATCCTCCCAAAGCATTTTATTTTTCAGTTTCTCTTTTAATTATTATTTGAAATACATCACAGTTAAATTACCACATGGTCATAACTCCTCTGTATTTAATGATAAAATATAACTTGCAACATAATCAGTAAGTGTGATGTTTAAGCATTTAAAAATATCGCTGACGTAACTATCAAAATATCTAAAATCAGTGAAACCGGGGTCAATAACTCAATGGCTACCAAACATTAAGATTACTTGTATATAAATGCATTGGTAGACGTGCAGAACAAAATACATGTAATTGAATCAGTTTTAACAATTTGATATAAAGTAGTTAGTTATATAGTGGAATATCATTAAACATCTGGCAGGTAAATCATTTGTATTAGACATATTTTGAAAAAATAAGTATACAAGCTTAAGCTCTGCAAATTCCTGAGCAAATACTACACAGCTTAAAAAGTGCAAAATTTCACATACATATCCTTAATTAGTACTCATCGGGTCTAACAAACATTGATGAGAGTCAACCTTGTTACGTAATCAAAATGCTTTGCACTTGTTATAATGTATAAACTATAAAGCAACAACACATGTTAAATTGAATGTTGGAGTTCATTTATTGATGATAGATAAATGCTTAGAAAACAATCCAATTGTCGTAAAACATTCCGCTTTGAATCTTTTATCTGACTTTGTAAACTTATTATTTTGAAAAAAAAGTAATGCTTTATTGATGTATGTAAATGTATAAAGGATGTGAAATATTAACATTTCATAAAACTTGGCACATCATGTTTTTGAAGAAATAAAACATATATAAAACAATATCAAAATAGAAATTGATATTTTCTTTGCTTTTCCTGTCGAACTGATACAGACAAATAGATTTTTTTATTACTACAATATTTGGAAAACCTTGCATTTCTACCTACATCCAAAGTTATGCACCTTTACAAACAATAACTATCGTATTTTGAATTAATAGCTATATCACACAGAAGAACATTCTTACAAAATTGCTGTGTATCCCTTTAACACAAATAATTATGTAGGTTACAGGTGTTTGCAGGTGTCTAATTACGTATACTATAATGACAGCTGGCATATTTATGGCAGAATACAACTGGAAATGAAATTAAATGAAAATGAGGGTAATGAACAGCTCATATTCTATAAATAAAGCGCTAGCTCTCTCATGAACGTGCACCGAGTACTTATACAGTACATTTCTTTTAATTAATGAAATCGATGCGTATAAAAAACAGTTATTTATTAGCAGTAATATTTCTGATCTTTATCTTCATAAACAATCTCACGGGTGTCATTGATACATTCATTGCGTTATCTGCAGATGATACCAAATTTATGGACTAATAAACGCCGATAGAAGACCATGATGAATACAAAGATCAAGAGATTACATGTATGATTTGTCACTTTTATAATTAACTCTTTCATTCCTGTTTATTTACAATTGTATCATCATTGGTAGTAATTAAAGATTGACTTGAATACAAGTTATATAATGTATTGCCATCGAAAGACTACTCACCTAGGGTTCGAGCCTAGCTAATTCTTCCTCTACCGATAAAACCGGATGTGCTATGTATAACCTGTTACACACTGAAAATGGCGTTAAAACTCATTCAGACAAACGCTAATGAATTCACGAATTATTTTGTAAATTCTGATGCAAGGTATTTTTATAGAAATAAATTGAACCGGACAATGCTTTCTGCACACTGGTAATAGGAAATGAATATGGGACTGACATAACGGGTCGTCATGTGCTATACGACGGCAAACTGAGACACATAATGGCAACCGAGTATACAATTTCAACAATAAGTTTTATTTTTTGTATTTTACTTTCTCTACTGGTACAAGAATTGGCTTTCGAACCTTTAAGGTGAATCCGGTGATCTTATATAAGTCAATCTTTGATTGATAAACTATAAATTGTTCTACAATTGACTTTACAATTGGATGTGTTCTCTTGGCAAACAAAAAAAAAACAACAACACGGCAAGAGCCTCATGTCGTTTGTACAAGTTGTTCATGCCCACATATATTCCAAGGTTGTCCAGTGAGCTGCACTCTGATACTTTCCATGCGGTGTAAAGTTTTGTATCAGAATGTAAAAAAATTGTCTCACATAGAAGACATTCGACTGCCTGTGGTTGTTTTACTGTGATGACTATGTTATTCATTCTCATTGATCTTCTCTCCAATGTTTACCAACATGGTGATCCTCTGATTAAAAATTAAGTAATTGACATCCTTTCAGATATTTGTCTCGTATAAATTTAATTACTTCAAATACATTCCCCTTTCTATTTATTAAAACAGATAGCTATGAATTTCAAATATAATTATTTTGGTTTCGAAAGTAACTTAACGTCTCAGGCAATTACTAAATTACGAAAGTGTTAGATATGTTTAAATGTCTGACTGTTTTGAAAATCATAACTATCATTTCACCGTTGGGATAATTACCTGTCATAAGGTCTAAATATCTGAAAAGCCAGATCAAATTTAACTGTGCACAATAAGTCTGTTCACCTAGTCTGCTATGTTTTTTTCGCTTTTCTCTTTGTTGCATTCTTTACGCCCAAATGGATTCTATCACAGACAGTCTTATTAACTGCGTGGAGGCCGTAAAAGATTGGCCCTTATTTTGACTCAGTCCTGTTGTTATTTTTTGATTATTTTGCATCATGGGACACCTGTGAATACGCTTAAGCCGGTGCTAATGGGTGTGATAGGTGTTTTATATAGCATTGCTCCTCATACAATTCAGAACAGTTGCATGGTTTCTACTTCCAAGTTTATCGTATTGTATCTTCAACACAATTGCTATGAAAATCGTTAACATTCATTCTGATTAAATGATAAAATGAATACTAAATGTTCACAGCTTAATTAGAGAAAATCCTGCTAATATATAATGAAAACTTTACATATCTGACGTATCGAAGAGACTGCTTCGTTTTGGAACAAAATCAGTCGTCATGTTTAATTAAAAATGAATTTTGTAAATTAAAGGTACATTTTAAACAACAATAGTGAAAATATATATATCCAACAGGAAACGTAATATTCACAGGAAACAGTCCCCACAACAGCACAAACACAATAAATACAAACTTTAATACAGTATAAGTACAAATCAAGCATAAGGTGTGGTAACAACGGTACATGTAAGCAGCAAAACCGCTTCTCCAGAGCTAAAACCTGGTGAACGGATGTATCCACTCTCACTCTCTCCCGTCCGTCATAAATCGTTGATGTCAATAAAAACACCCCTGACAGCTATCCTGTAACAAATGTGTCACCTTGCATTTGTGTTTGGTGTTAAACAGTTATTGCTTAGTTATTCTATATCAAAAGAAATAAGTGGTGATTTACGCATATGCTCTCGAAGACTTTGTACAAATCGTGATGGCAATGTTCATGTCACTTAATGAAGGTTTGTCATTTTAATGCATCAATGTGCTTGATTTTATGTTTGGAATGATACTCATTTAAAAGTAGTATGACCAGCGATGGAGGGTATATAACACAATTTGGGAAAATCAGGTATACACTCCAAAGTGACATTTCGCTGACTGTTCATTGCCAGTAAAAAAAACTGTAATCACATCTTCTGTATGTATGTGTTCATAGCCAGTAAAACTGTAATCACATCTTCTGAATGTATGTGTTACTTTCATAAAACGTTCTTGTATGCAATATTTATATTTAGCTGACTACATTGATTTGAGCATATTAATTATGTTCTTAATTTTGAAAAGCAAAAACGGGCTAGTTTCTTCTCTGCCCAATCCTTTAAATGTTACGTGTTCCTTGGTAAATATAATGGTTTGTTTCCATGCTTATTATCTTGTTTATAATAATAGAATACTTGAAATACAGCAATTGTTCAATAATTGAAATAGTTACTTTCTTGTAGATCAGTAAAATACTTATTCGGTTTTTAATAAAAATGAATCCATTTCGTATGCATTATACTTCAAGCTGTTCATAGAAGATATTATATCTATATTTGATTTATTATAATGTTTAATAGCTGAAAGAGAAATATTCCGTGTTTTACATATTGCTCCATCTAAAGCAAAACAATCAAATATAATGCACGGTACATTCATCCCAAGAGATGTCGAATATACGAAGAAGCCATACTTGCAATACGTAGTAATGCTAAGGTTGAATACATCTTAACAACAGTATACAAAACTCTGAATATTTAATTATTGAAATGAGTAATAAAGTTAATTACATTACTGCATAATAATTACAAACATGATTAGGTAGGTGTAAATTGTTTGAATACCTCATTTAATATACCTTAAACTTGCCGAGTATATTAGCACACAATACACCATTGTGAGGCGGCAGAGTACAACGGCTATCTCCATACTGTAACGCTGAATGACTAATACTTGAAGATTTCTGGATATTAAAGTTGATTTATGAGATAAGGTATGAAAATATTTATGAAACTTAAAATCAAAACAGTGAATGAATTTAAATAATGAGCTATCTTTAGATGAGTGATAGGAGTATTACATTAAATAAAAATAAAAACAAGTCAATGACGTGTGGCATTTGGTTATTCATTTGCAAAACTGTTTTAAATGTATGATTTTTCTCATTTTGGTAGTGCAAAGTTATGTAAAGGTCATTTTAAAGGTATTTTAGATATGTTCAATGCAATTAATTTGCTTAATTGTCTTTAAAATACAAATTTTCGAATTACAAACATTTTAAATGTGTAAACTAATTAACCTTGACATACGAAATCGTATCGGGTCTTAAATTGATACACAGCAATGTTAAAATCTGTTTATTCATTTTCACACATCAAATTAATATTTATACCTATGTATTTATAACCATATTATTCTAATCTCATCATATATGTATTTGAAGCGTTTTCATTGGACAATGTCAATTTTTAAAGACTTTTATTTTTCGATAAAACCCTTGGTGCCGGAATTCTTTTTACGTTTCTCGCGTAAACAAAGAAGCATTGACATTTTGATGGTCGGTTTAATATTATACGAACGAAAATGACGTGCGCAACGATTCCACGCTTATTTTAATAATGGATTACAACAAAAAAAAATTAGCTGTTTGAGTCGGTTTATTATTGTTTTATTGATTTCTTTGGTTCAGCGATTTTAACAGGGCGTCACAACCAGTTGCAACAAAATAATAGAATCGAAATTAAAATTCTGTCAAAATAGTGGATTATTGTAAAATATGTGCATTATGTAGAAATATCTGCAATAAAATGGTGTTAAAGGTTTTAAATATCTATATAGCAACTACCATCGTATGAATTCAGGGTAATATTCCGGAAAACCAGTCTGTGTTGTTGTAAGTAGTAGTAAATGTCTGATACGGCAGACTGCGACGTCTTTGTGATGGCTAAATGGTTCTTTTATCATTATATATCAAGGCTAAATATTTTAATAGGCAAACACAGTTCGATGTATTAAATGTTTAACCAGGAACTACATAATGTGTTCTTGTACTGAAAAGTAACTACTTGGACATTTCATTGCAAGTATAATTCTATAAAGAAATTAAGCGTTGTATCCAATGTCAATTGTCCCAGAAGGGATTTCAATGTATTCAAAGTCAAAACGAACATTGTGCATTAAATTGTATTCAATTTTGAATGTTGTAAAATATCGACAATGTATCTATAGTTTGATGTCAGAAATAGGTTCAGCGTTCGTTATCAAGATATATTATAAATGTGTGAAATAATGGATATTAAAAGCTACAATGTAGTAACGAAGTTAACTTACCTTAAACACAGCACCTAAGAATAACCATTCAAATATGGTTTGAATCTGACATTCAAATATATCTGACCGGTTCAAATGAAATTTGTACCAATGTTTCCATATTGCAATTGAGACATACCTCCTTGTAACGATATTGAACGTGGTCGTTGTTAAATTTTACAGACAAAACTACAGTCAAGATGGAGTCAAGAATGATTGAATTTTCTCCTATAACTATTGTTGGAAATCATTTCTCACTCTTATTGTTTGTTTAACTTCAAAGTTTTATCTTTCATCTCTATTAGAATCAACTGGCGACGTTAAGTCGTCTGTGCTAAAAGCCAAAAGACAAAAAATAGTATATATCAAATACACAGGTACTAAAACTGCGGTCGATTAAATATTTATCTAATTGTACATTCTTGTAACGATGTAAGCTTCTGTCCTGCCAATCACTTTGTGATAATATATATCTTTACTTTGGTTAGCTGCAATGGGTTGAAAGAAACTCAAAAATTAAAGTCAAAGTTTAGTCTGCAATCTCGTCAAAAACCGAACCACGGAAATTAAAAAAAAAAACCCGAAACCATGATTAAAGAAATTGCTTCACCTTTTTTACAAATTAATTTCAATTAACACAAATATTTCTGTTTTATTTATGCCAAGTTCGAGGTGTCGTGTTTAATTTATTCGCCGCTGATAAAATTTCGTGATACGTATTTTGTAAGTTGCAAGTGAAGAAGTGCTGGCTATCGTCTTGCTGCTGCGATAGGGATCCTGAAGAATTCGTATATTTATAAATAGTGATTGTATGCAGAAAATATAACGTGTGCATAGATGCTTAACGAGGCTTTAATTTTCTAACTTTCTTATAATTGTTGATCTGTAAATGTATCTGTCCGTTTTCATTACATTTGGTTATTTTTGTTTGTAAAAATGGGGATTATTTCAAATTCTGGCAATATCACACATGCTATTCGCCGCCTTTGAGACTTTTGGAAAAGCAAATGATGCTTTCAACATCAGATAACTTCGGTATTGTATAAGTCATACATTGTCCTCAGATACAATGTAGACAGTGACATTATTAAGAGACATATTCAGTCGCACATTAAATAAATCGTGAAGAAATAAGTAATCTTCCACTGACACGGTCTTGGTATTTGTTGTTGTAATGTTTTTAGCGTCACTTTCTACAATTTTCAGTCATATCGCGAAGTTGTTTACGTCTCACACCACTATTACATTTCCCATAGGGCTCCATTGTAACATTTATGTCCAAAACAGAGTGAAAAATTAAATTCTGCAGCATGTGTCTGGGCTCAAATTCTTCATTGGTTCAAGATATGCAATTATAAAGAAAAAAAAGTATACCTTGACCAGGTTGTTTTTTTTTAAATTCAATGCTTTTGTGAGACCTATCAATTTCCAGAGTACCGATATGTCAACTATTCGCCCTAGATGCGGTTCGAACCAACAATTCTGAAATGACACAGAATTGTCCAGAAAGCTGGTATCAGCATCAAATTTTTTAGTGGTGATTTCTAAAATACTGACCATTTAACTCGTGCTAGCAAAAAACAAAACACTGCAGTACAAAGCCCTGAAAAAAGAAGAAAAAGAGAACTAAAGTTTTATTTCTACCTCCTTCATCTGTAGGTCCGGAGTACTCAAGGGAGATAATAGTGGTGTGAGTCCTGAAGAGGACTTTTTTTTTAAATTTAAGATTCTAAATTTTCATATTATGTAACAATACTCAATACAAGTCCAATAAAGCTAAATGCATCCCCACATCTGAACTATTTCTGAAATAAAATAAGTTTTAGTGACACATGGTTTCAGTCAAAATGCTGCCATTTCATGTAAAAAAGCAAGAATTCACAACCCTACAGTCTAAATTTCATGATAACTTGACCAATTGTATCTAAAAAGGTCTGAAACTTTCACAACTACATGGTAAAATGAAAAGGTGTCTGAAAATGGGAAGAACAACAGACATCTTGATTACAAAAAAAATGATATTGTGGAACAAAACTTATTAAACTTAACATATTTTAGATAAAATTTCAATATCAGAATGATATGGCAGCAGCACAAGCAAACCATTCAAGCTATTTTCATGCTAAAGTACTCCATTACCCTGTCTACACATCAATTCCAATATAAGAAGGGCAACACAGGCTCAATAGATAATGCATACATGACATTCAATGTAAAATTCTGCATATTTATAGCATTTTCTATAAAAATGGAGTACAAGCAAAAACTTCGCCAAATTCAATGATTCGACGCAGAATTTAATGCGACGACAACCGAAAACAACCGAAGTTAACCGTAAACTGGCCACTTGGCAAGATTGCAACTACTGCCTTTTCATAATTAAACAATAAAAATTAGTACAAACTCCCGTTCCACTGTAAATATGCAATTTATTTCATTTTGCAAACAATTCTATTTTTGTATTCAGAAATAAGTGGGTGGGGTAATAAATTAATGTATATATCAGCTTAAAATTCACAATCTGAGCAATAAGCATGCCCACTGGAATTCAGTGTGATCTTGCAGATACTTCAACCTGAATTAAGGGTTGGTAGTCCTACAGAAATATGGCAAAACCACACGTGATGGAGAGAGTGTCACAAATGGGATCTGTCTATGAGGACAGATGTTCATGAAATATGAGACTGGACACTGCTCATAAACCTAAACTTAGGGCAAGGAAACATCAAAATGACCATCTACAGAGTAAACCAGCATTCTGCCATGCATTAGACATGATGTACCCCCTTTTTTGTTTCCACATTTAACAGAATACTAAATCATACATGGATAACATGAATATCAAGAAATTGACATATACAAAGTTTGGTCAATGTGTGTAATCTCTATCATAAATGCATGAAAAAAAAAATGCAAATCTGCACCATCAGTTATATTGAAATGTTTAAAAACTCAGATTGTGTTCATCTATTCATAACATGTCCAAATTATAGTTTAATACCTTCTATTTAAAGAAATCAGCATTCCTCAACACTGCAACATGCAGATCTGTCAGTTTCTGTTAACGTCTCACACCACTATTACATTTCCCTTAGGGCTCCATTGTAACATTTATGTCCAAAACAGAGTGAAAAATTAAATTCTGCAGCATGTGTCTGGGCTCAAATTCTTCATTGGTTCAAGATATGCAATTATAAAGAAAAAAAAGTATACCTTGACCAGGTTGGTTTTTTTTAAATTCAATGCTTTTGTGAGACCTATCAATTTCCAGAGTAACGATATGTCAACTATTCGCCCTAGATGCGGTTCGAACCAACAATTCTGAAATGACACAGAATTGTCCAGAAAGCTGGTATCAGCATCAAATTTTTTAGTGGTGATTTCTAAAATACTGACCATTTAACTCGTGCTAGCAAAAAACAAAACACTGCAGTACAAAGCCCTGAAAAAAGAAGAAAAAGAGAACTAAAGTTTTATTTCTACCTCCTTCATCCTTCGTCCGGAGTACTCAAGGGAGATAATAGTGGTGTGAGTCCTTTACGTGAGACAGTATTTTAGGCGCTACCGGACTGGAGTATCATGCCGCAGACCCGTGGCACAGTACCCCACCCAGTCACATTATACTGACACCGGATCAAAACTCGACCTTCTGTATACAAGACGGACGACAAGCCTTTGGTAGAAATAGATGTAAAATCTTGTTAGAACAATTTCGCACATTAAACACTCACATATTGGTATGGAAATAAAAACAGCTTCCTTAACTCCACATCTGTTATTGAAGTCGCCACAAATATACAATTATAAAATACCTCAATTCTGAGATCAATAAACATAATGTAACTAGATGTCATAAAACATTTAAATTGATCTGTTTAATATATGAAATTACTATAAATATTATGTTATCTATATAATAGTTAATTGTCTTTTCCACCATGTTTGCGTCTCTTATAACCTGTTAATAACCAGCATTTACATAAACTATATAGAGGTCATACCATTTGATGATAATGTTAAAAAAACATTTATATAATCAAATATATAGACAACTGATATATAAAATACCATATTTGACGCATCAATTGAAGGTGATTATCTATTCAAAGAGAACAGTTTATATAATTATATCAGAAAACCTTTTAAGCAATACTTTACATTTCTAACCATCTAACGTTATTGTGAAAATCCTCATATTATTTTATGATAATCTTAAAAGTATAAAGTAAATTGTGACAGAGTACGCTCAGTACAAACATCCATCCATCCCCTACAGACATACAAACGTAGACACATACATAAACATATTACGCTCAGTATCAATATCCATCCATTACCTACATACATAGATACATACATAAACACTTTACGCTCAGTACAAACATCCATCCATCCACTGCAGACATCCATCCATCCATCCATCCATCCATCCATCCATCCATCCATCCATCCATCCATCCATCCATCCATCCATCCATCCATCCATCCATCCATCCATCCATCCATCCATCCATCCATCCATCCATCCATCCCCTGCATCCATCCATCCCCTGCAGACATACACACATAGACACATACATAAACACAGTAAGCTCAATACATACACACATAGACACATACATACTCAGTAGGCTCAGTACACATCCATCCATCCCCTACATATATACACAGATATGCACATACATAAACAGAGTACACTCAGTACAAACATCAATCCATTCCTTACAGACATACACACATAGACACATACATACACAGCGTACGCTCAGTACAAACATCCATCCATCCCCTACAGACATACACACATAGACATATACATAAACAGAGTACACTAAGTACAAACATCCATCCATCTCTTACAGACATACACATATAGACACATACATAAACAGAGTAGGCTCAGTGCAAACATCCATCCATCCTCTACAGATATACACAAATATACACATATATAAACAGATTACGCTAAATACCAACATCCATCCATCCCCTTCATACATACAAACATAGACACATACATAAACAGAGTACACTCAGTACAAACATCCATCCATCCCCTACAGACATACTCACATACACACACACATAGACAGAGTAGGCTCAGTACAAACATCCATCCATCCCCTACATATATACACAAATATACACGCATATAAACAAAATACGCTCAGTACAAACATCCATTCATCACCTGCAGACATACACACATAGACACATACATAAACAGAGTAGGCTCAGTACAAACCTCAATCCATCACCTGCAGACATACACACATAGACACATACATAAACAGAGTACGCTCAGTACAAACATCCATCCATCCCTTACAGACATACACACATAGACACATACATAAACAGAGTAGGCTCGGTACAAACATTAATCAATCCCTTACAGATATACACACATAGACACATACATAAACAGAGTACGCTCAGTACAAACATCCATACATCCCTTACAGACATACACACATAGACACATACATAAACAGAGTAGGCTCGGTACAAACATCAATCAATCCCTTACAGACATACACACATAGACACATACATAAACAGAGTAGGCTCGGTACAAACATCCATCCATCCCTAACAGACATACAAACATAGACACATACATAAACAGAGTACGCTCAGTACAAACATCCATCTATCCCTAACAGACATACACACATAGACACATACATAAACAGAGTACGCTGAGTACAAACATCCATCCATCCCTAACAGACATACACACATAGACAGAGTACGCTCTGTACAAACATCCATCCATCCCTTACAGACATACACACATAGACACATACATAAACAGAGTAGGCTCAGTACAAACATCAATCAATCCCCTACAGACATACACACATAGACAAAGTACGCTCAGTACAAAAATTCATCCATCCCTTACAGACATATACACATAGACACATACATAAACAGAGTACGCCCAGTACAAACATCTATCGATCCCCTACAGACATACACGCATAGACACATACATAAACAGAGTAGGCTCAGTACAAACATCAATCCATCACCTACAGACATACACACATAGACACATACATAAACAGAGTACGCTCAGTACAAACATCTATCGATCACCTACAGACATACACGCATAGACACATACATAAACAGAGTAGGCTCGGTACAAACATCAATCCATCACCTACAGACATACATACATACACAGAGTACGCTCAGTACAAACATCCATACATCCCTTACAGACATACAAACATAGACACATACATAAACAGAGTAGGCTCGGTACAAACATCCATCCATCCCCTACAGACATACACACATAGACAAAGTACGCTCAATACAAACATCCATCCATCCCTTACAGACATACACACATAGACACATACATAAACAGAGTAGGCTCAGTACAAACATCAATCCATCCGCTACAGACATACACACATGGACAAAGTACGCTCAGTACAAACATCCATCCATCACCTGCAGACATACACACATAGACAGAGTACGTTCAGTACAAACATCCACCCATCCCTTACAGACATACACACATAGAGACATACATAAACAGAGTAGGCTCAGTACAAACATCAATCCATCGCCTGCAGACATACAAACATAGACAGTGTACGCTCAGTACAAACATCAATCAATCCCTTACAGACATACAAACATAGACACATACATAAACAGAGTAGGCTCAGTACAAACATCAATCCATCACCCGCAGACATACACACATAGACAGAGTACGCTCAGTACAAACATCCATCCATCCATCCCTTACAGACATATACAATCATAGACACATACGTACACAGAGTGCGCTTAGTGCAAACATCCATCCATCCCTTACAGGCATACACACATAGACACATACGTACACAGAGTACGCTCAGTACAAACATCCATCCATCCCTTACAGACATACACACATAAACACTTACGTACACAGAGTGCGCTCAGTACAACATCCATCCATCCCCTGCAGACATACACACATGGACACATACGTACACAGAGTACGCTCGGTACAAACATCCATCAATCCCCTACAGACATACATACATAGACAGATCTATACACAATGTACGCTCGGTACAAACATACATCAATCCCCTGCAGACATACACACATAGACACATACGAACACAGAGTACGCTCAGTACAAACATCCATCCATCCCTTACAGACATACACACATAAACACATACGTACACAGAGTGCGCTCAGTACAAACATCCATCCATCCCCTGCAGACATACACATATGGACACAAACATACACAGAGTACGCTCGGTACAAACATACATCAATCCCCTACAGACATACATACATAGACAGATCTATACACAATGTACGCTTAGTACAAACATCTATCCATCCCCTGAAGACATACACACATAGCTAGATACATACACAGAGTACGCTGAGTACAAACATCCATCCATCCCCTGCAGACATACACACATAGCTAGATACATACACAGAGTACGCTGAGTACAAACATCCATCCATCCCCTGCCGACATACACACATAGACACATACATACATAGAGTACGCTGAGTACAAACATCCATCCATCCCCTACAGACATACACACATAGCTAGATACATACATACACAGAGTACGCTGAGTACAAACATCCATCCATCCCCTGAAGACATACACACATAGCTAGATACATACACAGAGTACGCTGAGTACAAACATCCATCCATCCCCTGCAGAAATACACACATAGACACATACATACATAGAGTACGCTGAGTACAAACATCCATCCATCCCCTGCAGACATATACACATAGCTAGATACATACACAGAATACGCTGAGTACAAACATCCATCCATCCCCTGCAGACATACACACATAGCTAGATACATACACAGAGTACGCTGAGTACAAACATACATCCATCCCCTGCAGACATACACACATAGACACATACATACATAGAGTACGCTGAGTACAAACATCCATCCATCCCCTGCAGACATACACACATAGCTTGATACATACGCAGAGTACGCTGAGTACAAACATCCATCCATCCCCTGCAGACATACACACATAGCTTGATACATACACATAGTACGCTGAGTACAAACATCCATCCACCCCCTGCAGACATACACACATAGCTTGATACATACGCAGAGTACGCTTAGTACAAACATCAATCAATCCCCTGCATACTTACACACATAGCTAGATACATACACAGAGTACGCTGAGTACAAACATCATTCAATCCCCTGCATACTTACACACATAGCTAGATACATACACAGAGTACGCTGAGTACAAACATCCATCCATCCCCTGCAGACATACACACATAGACACATACATACATAGAGTACGCTGAGTACAAATATCCACCCATCTCTTACAGATATACACACAAAGAAGAAACAACGACAAAACAATTCACTTGTAGATTCAAACTGCAAACCATCGTACTTCTGATGTTTATAGAGGTTTTATTTGACATTCAACGTTAAATCCTTAAAGTCATAAAACGTATATCATTGCCATTCAATATTAGCTTTAATGCTATAAAACAGATATTGTTTGAATGAAATGTAAAAAGTTTAAAATATTCCTTTGAAACTGATCTAGAGAGGAACTCTGTAGATCAGTTTGCAGAACTTTGAAATGATTAATATTTGACATATAAACCGACAAAGACAAATTGCTCGCCATCAACAGCCGGATATAATTAAGATCATCTCCTCATATTTTCTCTTGATCTCTTTATCTCAAAATCACACCTTCCATTAACGAATATTTTTTTCTCTGAAACTTTACTTTGATACAGTAAGTGTTCAAATAATTGTCAATATATTGCAAACAGCTGATTACCATTAAGCGATATCAATGATAACAACTTAGCTACATCAAATTTAGACTATAGCCTGGTTCAAACATGAGTTACTACAATGTACTATATTGTTGATATTTGAAGTTTAACTTCATCCATTCATTTGCTATTTTAATCAGTTCATTGTGTAGGTTATTGTATTCGATATTTCATAACAAATCATTCATGCTAAAAAACAATTATTGAAAATCAAAATGTGAAATACAAAATTTAACACTAATATATAGTTTGTGGTACATGTACTAAACAAGAGATGGAAAGACACTGTGCCAGTTATTTGATAACACTGATAAATAATATGGTTATGTAAATTGAATTGCGGCAATTTTTTATGAAGATTAAAACAAAGTATTGAAATGAAAAGATTACCTTTTTTTTCTAGTTATAAGTAACCTTTGTTTGGCAGTTGTTGATTTTAATTAAAACGATGTTTTTATCGAGAAAGATAATAAATGTATTTTTCTAACAGTTCTTACCTGATCAATAGAAAACAATGTCCAGGTTATAGATTGACATTTAAAAAAAATATATATATAAAAATCGGTAACACATTTTTCGTAAAGAGAACATTTTGAATCATAAAATGCATGATTTTGAGTTACGTTCATTTCAAACTTAATTTTTCCTTATAATTTTATGATTATGAATTATATAAAATGTTGTATGAAATGTTTAAAAACACATGCCTGTGTACGTAAAACTTACACAATGAACTTCGATTGAGAATATTGTTAATCTATATCGACCAGAAATGTTTAATGCAGGCGAGTACACATATCTAAGAGTGATAAACAGATTAGTTCTTTGTAGCCTTCAAATGATGCACACAACATCTTTGGCAATGTCGTCATTTTGTTTCTTTCCCAATATTTAAAACATGCACCAAAGCGTAAGCTCAAATATCATTGATAACAGTTTATTTTGAATGCCAGAAACGCATTCTAGTGTTAACCACAGGAAACCTGCACTTTATTAACTAATTCTACACAAAACGCATTTCTGTACTTCTCAATTTCAAATTCATTCTCAGAAATTTGGACAAATTCATTAAAATACCTCATGAAATCACCACTTGTGTGAACAACGTATGGAATTATTGTGGCTGTTTTAGTGTACTTCGAAAATTGGCATTCTCAGTTTGACTTGCTTAGACTCAATAGTTTCAATATAAAAGTGCTATGATATATTTATCATTTCTACATTTATTGCAAAATTGTGAATAACTCAAGTGTTTAATTAATTTTCAGTTCTAGCACGTGTTATAATCAAACTAAAGATATTGATTTTAGTTAACTGTTGCTATTAATGTCTCAATGTTAGCTAAGTCATTGTTCCAAGTTCCTTGTTTGCATGAGAAGTTAGAGAATTGTCAGACCAAATGACGTCATTATCAAACGGAAATGAGTCATGACTGACGACAATAGTGCAGTTTACTGTTACCCATTCTTACACGCGAATGGCCGATTCAGAACAGCTCAAATGATTTTAATGTGGACTAGACTATTGAAAACTGCTTCAAATTACTTTTGACTGCCAGAACTTTTGATGACTGCCAGAAGTTTTGATAGCCAGCTGCTCACAGGATATGTTTATCGATAGGTCGGTTTCCATTTGTTTATCATTCTCAATCATGCGAGAGCTTCTGTCATGGTCAGAGCAGTACAGAAACGTCACAATTTCTCTTTTTTGTTCCTCTTTTTATGGAACGCTAGGACCATTTGAATCTAAACATCATAAAACTCTAGTACATCACATGACAAATTATACTGTTTAAAGGAAAACAAATGTTATTTATCCAATCATGCAATAATAAGTTGTTTTATATCATAAAATACATTTTGTTAAATAAATTTCTGAGAAACATCTCAACATATGTTCTGGCCTTTATTTCAGCAACGTAACACCGGTCAAACAAAGTGACAAATTAAATAGTCTTTAGCGTACTTGCTTTTCTACAAATGAATTACATAGCATACGTATTACAGAATGGTTTAATAAGAGCACACTGCAATTTTCCCAGGGTTCCTTGCCTTAGCATCGTTTCATTCACATATGACACTCTCGCCGGTTTTCTTATTCTTACGAGATCAAAACTACTAGCATGTTTGACAAGAAATAAATCTTGGCTCTTATCTGAATTCATTCCATAGCATATGTTTGTAGTTACTTAAGTAATGCTTAATCAACTACACTTATATGTTGGGATATTTTAGCGGAAGTATTTATAAGTAAAAAGGCAGGCATATTTTGAAACTATTTTAAGGATAACTGTAGATATGGAAGAAAAAAATCATCACAACTGTCGTCTTAATTGTGTCAGATGTATGAGTGATCACGTACATGGAACCCTCGGAGTACACCATTATATCAGTAAACTTTATAAAGTCCCTGTACATGCACTTCGAACGTCAGAGTTATTGAATGAATACCTTTTGAAAGTTATATTTTACGAATAAAGTTTGTATAAAGGTGTATATATGTGCATAACCGGAACTATTTTTTTTTCGGTTGCGATAACACAGTAAATCATCCTTAACTAACACAAAGTAATACATCCTTATAATTTCTTCTCCGCCCCTGTAAAATATTTTGAAGTGAAGAGAAAATAAAACAAATACAATATATGTTTGGATGTCCCTTCTAATGTATTAAATGACATTTTACAATCATACCTTTAAAATAGTAACTGTGTTTGAATAGGCATAAAGTATTCTTTTGTCTAATAAAGCATTATACTCAATTTAAAATTTCACCAACTAAATCCTGCTTCCTCCAGAGAAATTCGTTCATGTCCTGTGGATAATTATGATAAAATGGCCCTCGTTTATTCTATTGTGAATAATAGTGCATATCAAACATTCAGCTCGACAACGATTGTGGCATGAATAAAACATAAAATGCATAAATCGTTTATGGCTTCAAAGCTAATGAAAATAAAACGAATGAAATACAGTTTGCATGGAGTAATTATATCAATTTGCATTTACATGTAATACTTATCATAAGCACATAACATTCCATAGAACAATCTTATTCATTAGAAGCTAAGGCTACGTCTCGCACCACTATTACATTTCCCATAGGGCTCAATTGTAATATTTATGTTAAAAAAACAGTGAAAAAAATAAAATCTGCAGCATATGTCTAGGCTCAAACTCTTCACTGGTTCGAGACATGCAATTATAAAAGAAAAAAGCATACCTTGCCCAGGTTTTTTTTCAATTCAATAGTTTTGTGATACCTATCAATTTCCTGAGAAATAATATTTTGACTATTCGCCACCGGTGTAGTTCGAACCAACAGAGAATGACAGAGAATTGCCCAGAAATCTGGTATCAGCATCAAATTTTCAGTGGTGATTTCTAATCTACTGACCATTTAACATATGGAAAGAAAAAATAATCACTGCAATACAAAGCCCTGAAAAAAAGAAGAAAGAATATAACTAAAGTTTTATTTCAACCTCCTTCACCCATGCATTTAACTTTTTTTAAATCATTAGAAAAATGACATGTAATAAATTTGAAGTTGGCATCATTCTGTTATATTACTATGCCGTATATATCTAGTTAAACATTTAAAAAAAAATACTGTACCCAAGGACATGAATCAATTGTTAACCAATGAAAACTGGTATCTGTCAATACATGTAGTTAGTTAGCTAATGACAACTGGTATCCGTCAATGGTAAGACAATGGAAACTGACATTGTGATGACATCATGTAGGTAATATGCAAAACAAATGGTCAGAATCAAAATAATGAATGCTAGCATTCTAATACTAATATTAATGCATCGAACCAATCTTTATCGTCTTTTTAAAAAGAGATATTTGGAATTAAGTTTACATGGTTTCTTTTTTATTTCTTGATACTAATTGATAACTCAGAAATGTACACGTCTCACACAACAATTAACTTTGCACTGTTCTACATGTAGAAACATGCACTTCTGGAACACTGAATGGTTTCCATAGATCGTCATCTGTTGCTCAAAATATGCAGAAAAACATGGGATTGACCAGGTTGCTTTTTCATAATATCCATTATTTGAGGACACCCCTTCATTTTTGACAATTCTGTTCGATTCTTGCAGTGTCTACACATCTTCAAACTGCACCCAGTGTCAGCCAAAATTTGCACAACCTATGATAATGTTCAATATGTCTCATCTGTTCCAAACCAATTTACACAGCTCTTATTTCTTAGACGTAATAATCTTGCTACCGTCATGTAGGGGAGGTAGTTCTTAAGCGTTCCTTGAATACACCGTTTGTCATTGACATGTTATTGAGAAAAATATGACTTTAACATTTTTTAACAAGAAACCAGATCAAGGAATGCATACACTTTGTGAGTTTTAATTTCTTTTAAACGTTATTTCATATGAAAAACATAGATATGTATTTTAGTCTGAGCTGATTTCGAACCCATGGCCTCATTAGACGACAGTGTCTTGGTTCACTCAAACACGGATACTCCCTTATTTCTGATTCCATTTCAACTTTAGTACACTCCCATCATTTTTTATTTGTATTAAATTGAATACTCTGCTCAAATTTAGCTTTGGTACCAGCATATGTCCCCTCACCCATACCACCATAGTTTATTGAATTAAAATACTCAGCAATGTTAAAACTTTAAAACCTGCCCGACCCCTTCCACAAACCCTTTCTTTCATTTTTTTAATTCGTATCAAAATAAATAGTTTGCCCTTTTCAACTTATCCATACGAGGTCCAGCACCACTTCACTACTTTTTAAAAAAAAAATATATTTCATTAGATACCCTACTCCATATCCACCACGATCAGCCCTTAACCAGTCATTTTTGTATATTAAAATATTCAGTTCATTTTTTATCTTTGGTCCTGCCCGAGCCTTTCGGTTCCCAATCCTATTATTACGAGTATATTTTTTTCTAATAAGTTGTTTTTATTCAATTATGCTTTGTTTCAAATTATCAACAATTGATATACTTCATTACCTGCCCTCCCCACCATCTGATTTGTTACATTATAAGCAGTCCTGATACTAAGTCCCTTTTCAAGTTTGGCACTTGCCAGAGCATTTTCCGCTTTCTCCCATTTTTTTTACATTTTTTGTACTTTGGTACACCCGAGTTCCATTAACAACATTTTTTTTGTTTTTGTGTTAATTCTTCGTGTTTAACTTTTTTTATCAAAATTACACTGTTCCATTTCAACTTTGGTACTTGGATGGAAAGTCAAACTCATTATCAACATATAGCTAGACAGACAGACACATGCATAGTGTATATGCTGCCCTAATATTTTGTACTAGTTAACGCTAGTCTCCGACAGCTCTAGTTTAATATATAAACAGAAACAGATGCAAAGTCCATTGTGGCACAGAAGGTTACACAGACACAGATAGCATAGTTGGATTTATTAGTTCTGTACATATATGCAACAGCATAACCCTGGATGAACGGTTCTAAAGGAGTAGAAATAATTACAACACAATATGTGTATGTTTATACACCAGTGTACTGTCGCAAAATAGAACTTCATTAAATTAATGTAAATTTCATGCATTTATGTTATTTTCTATTTGTGTAATAGAATGCAGTTAATATCAAATGGACTTAATCACGCAAACGTACGACATGATTTTAATTTTTTAAATCAAAATTGGTCGAAAAGTTCCATTATTTAGACATCACTTATCGATAGATCCTTATTTATGAAGACCTATTATCCATAATTAGTTTATTTTGTATTTAAAACAAGAATCTAAGTGGAAACTTTCCTGATAAAATCAGTATTCACGTGTTTTATATGGAACTGGGCTCCTATTCAAAACCACTCTCTCAATGAAGATCTTACGATAACAGCGGCATAAAATCAGACAATCTTTTTTTAAAATAGGTAGGTTCGCCAACCGGAGACAATTCGCTGGTGAATGACCATAAAAAACGTGTATCTCTGGTGCGAAGCAAATAATGACAATTTAAAAATGGAAATGGGATTTCAGAACAGTGAAACAAAACACAATAAAAAGAAAAAAAATAATTTGATTACCTATAACAGAAAGCTATAAAAACGATATCAACAGTTGTTTTCGCTAAATAACGCTTAATTACACTTTCCAAGATAAGGGCATATTGTAAACAATCCCAAACACCGTGCAATAATTCGGTAGACAAAACAATAAAGCAGCAACATGATCACAAGCTAACGTTTAGGTCGACTTGGCTTTCGTCGACCTTTTAACAAATTTTTATCGATCCACACTTTTAACTGGCTTTTAAGACAAGTATAATAACGAATCATTTAAGAATTCAGACATCAGCTTTTCTTGATTGCTGTTTATTCTAAGGTCTATTAGTTTGAATATTTAGCGTTTTTTATGGCATCGAATTCTAATAGACCTAACCACTATTCCCTGGGAATCTTGAAGAAGGTTAACCAGTACTCAGACATACCCAAGTAACTGATCAAAATGTTTTCAATTTAATCAGCTGGGAAAGACATAAGAGAATGCGATGTCATACATCAGTTATCACATAAACAGTGAACAGGCGGGGATTCGAAATCGCGACCCCTGGATTTATAGTCAGACGCGTTACTGAATGTGCCAACCGATCCCGGTTTTGCCTTATGTTTATTATATATTTTTATAAACACTTTTAATCTTCAGAACCACAGTCGTATGCGCCCTGCTGCGTCTGAAAAAAAGTTTCCATACTTTGACTCGGTGTTGTTATTCATGGAATACCTCTTTAGTTAGCCGGCCGGGTCATACCAAAGACTTTAAAAATGGTACAAGAAGCTTCCTCGCTTGACACTCAGCATTTAGAGAAGAGTTCTAGGTCTGGTCGGCCCGGTGTCAGTATAAGGCATAGTACATTAATTGTGAATGACAAGCCTTCAACTTTTATTATTTACTATAGAATAAAAAACAAAAATCAATGGTGGAATGACACCTATACTGTGACTGGGTGGGGTATCATACCATGTGTCTGCGGCATGATACTCCAGTGTGACGGCGCTTAGAATACTGTCTCAAGTAGACACCGTCGCAATATGACTGAAAAAATGTTGAAAGCGACGCTAAACACCATACAACAACAAGAACAACAACAACTCTTTAGTTAGTGCTAGAGGACGCGGACGGTGTTGTACACTTCTTTGCATCCTAGATAGATCGAGTTTCTTACATTGTATAGGTTGCATTCTTTGCTTCGAAGCATTCTTTAAGCCGGTGTTCTAAATATATTCAATTCAATCGTAATAGTAATCAACAAAAACTAGTAAATTAAAGTTAAAAAAACTTTTTTCCAACCAGAACATTTACAAAGTCTAAGAGAAACAAACGTATGTGCAAGATAACATATAGTTATAGGAGAAAAAACATGTGGTAAGGCGAACGAGGACCATCCCCACCAAAACAAACACTGAAGCAACAAAAAGAAAATGAATGTGTGCTAGTAAACTTGCAGGCATGTTCTGCAAACAACAGCATTCAGTTTCAAAATACTTCACATCATGTTGATTATATTCGTATGGGTGTGTGAGTGTAGAAAGGAGGGTTGGGGGCACACTACTTAATTGTTAATAGTTAATAGTTTAATAACATTTTATTAGATTATCATATTTTACAAATTCATTGGTTAAACGGACGTCAATGCAATAGTCAGAGCAGTTCGACAAGTTTACAAGATGTACAATACTAAAGTTAGACAATAAATGTTGTTACAAACAATAAATCATAATAAGATGCTGCACGCATAGGCGACATTTTATATGAATTAAATTACTCCTGAATATCAGCTATATTGCAGTGATTTGAATCCTGAAACTGAGTCCAGTTTTAGAAGCGGCCTGTTTGATGTACGCCTTTTCGCAGATCTACACTCTTTTACGAGGACAAATAAAAGTTCAATCGATGCAATACTGCGGTCATCTCAATTATTGCAAGAAATGTTTTACATATCGTGTTATTAAAGCTGGCATTTTGTCTCATATCGACAAATGCAAAGGCAATTCATCATAAAATATTTACTATATAACGAAAAAAGTCATTCTTAAATATACTTGTAAAGGTTTTCTAACAAGTCATGTCCGATTTAATGAAGTTTTATTACATTTTTAGTGTAATCTAAGACTATGTGAATGCCAAAATATACATGCCATGTACTATATGAAATCTTTAAATTCGAATTTTATATTCATTTTCTAATTCAGGGAACTTGATTGTGCTGTTTCATTGAAGTCAAAACATTTATTAGTTGACACCCAATAATATAAGGTTATTTTATAATGTTTGTACAATATTACAATATATTGTACGAGTTCGCAGTGTGATGAAAATCATATTGGACGAGTTCAAAATGGTTTTCACCACAATACGTACGAGTACAATATATTCACATATTGTACGAAACACTGTTAAATCATCATTTTATTCTATACCTCAACCTGAAAGAAATTATCAAAAGAGTAAAGAAAAATGAAGATCCTTTTTCATAAGTAAACGCGAGTTCGAAGTGGCTAACTAAGGAAATTGCAATGCCAGATATCTGGATTTTCTCAATGTCATCTTCATGCGGATCATTTTGGTGGTTGTTTGCTTTTATCGATGAAATTCTTATTAAAATTTATTTCCTTATTCAATTGTCATCTTGAATTTTGAACTGTTCAATATAAACATTTTTGGATCCAATAAACGTCTATATATTGTACGGTCAAGTGGTAACAACTGGAGTAGGTGATTGCCTATACACTTGCAGGTATAGAATAATAAAAATATCCGCCTACGTCTCTTCAGCAGTGAACGAGTACCAAGGACGATTATTTGGGGATATAATGACATTAAACATTTGATGCTTCTAAAGTAGTAGTTTTCTATGAAAATGTTCTACGATTAGAAAATGTCTATTTCAGCAAAATAAAGATAAACTTCCATGCATTTAATAGCCATAACATATGAGAAATATCTGTTTGTGTGGACGATTATAATTATTTTCCAACCATAACAGCTGTATAACTTTTACAAATAGTGCAATGAGCGAGTCCAAAGACAGCAAACGTATGTGCTAGATAACATGTATTTATTCGACGAAATAGCACCCACCCCAGCTAAAATACTGAAACAACAGAATCAAATGGAATATGTGTTAGTCAACATGCGGGTATGTTCAGTAAGCAACTGCATTCAGTTTTAGATATACTTCACATCATGTTGTTTGAAGTGATTTTTGTGCTATGTTGAAAATGTGTTTAGTTGAGTTTTATTACATTTACCACCGACACGTGTGACAGGCTCAAGTTGTTAATTATGCATTTCGACCATTTCATCAGCATTCTCAACTGTTTAATTATCTTTTTACTCATTGTCATTATGTAGTGATAGATATAAGCGTGATAGTTATTTCTCTTGATAATATATACTGGAAGTATAAAAGAAAGCATACGCTTATTTGTCAGAACAGCTGATAAGAAAGAAAACGATGTGAATGGAATTCTCTTTAACA
Source organism: Panopea generosa (assembly GCA_029582155.1). NCBI lineage: Eukaryota > Metazoa > Mollusca > Bivalvia > Adapedonta > Hiatellidae > Panopea > Panopea generosa. The sequence continues at coordinate 21,289,386 of CM055895.1, forward strand.
TAAACATATGCCATTGATATATGTGTCGCAATATGACCTTAGATACCCCACCCACTCAATAGATAGATTCATATTTACACTATATACATCATTGGTACTACATCATACAGTGATCCAATTTACCAAAAAGGATTCCAATCTAGCCAAACGAAACTCGAGTCCAGCATGTAAACTTACTCACATATTTAACGATGATTACTTTCGGGAGCTTCTATATCTGCAAGCCCTTACACTGTACACTGGAAAGATGATATCTATGCTTCTGTTTTTATGAATATAAAGTACTTTATTACTTTACGGGTTTACCATAATATCTATGCATTCCTGATTATATTCTTATCTTTTTGATTTATAGCGAGTTTTTTAAAGCACTCTACACATACTATCACGAGTGGTGTTTCTAATCTTATCGCTATGTGTTTTCAGGATGCTTGTTTCATGTTTATCATAAAGTTTTTGACTAAAAGATGTTAAAAAGTAATAAATTAATCGGTTTTGCTAAAGATAAAAAGTACATTGTTTGTTTACTTGATATGAGTGTTACACAGGTATAACAGAATATATGATTTTCTATATTTTGATTACATTTTGGTCACATAAAAACTGTCAGCATAATAAGCAGTTAATGACACGTTTAATCTTACATTCTTGTTCAGTTAATGACAATTGGCAATGTTGACGTTTAATCTCATGTCCCTGTTCAGTAAATGACATTCGGAAACATTGACATATAATCTTATATTTCTGGTCCGTTAATGACATTTGGCAACGTTAACGTTTAATTTTACGTTCCTGGTCTGTTTATGACGTTAACGTCTCACACCACTATTACATTTTCCGTAGGGCTCCATTGTAACATTTATGTCCAAAACAGAATAAAAAATTAAATTCTTCAGCATGTGTCTGGGCTCAAATTTCTTCACTGGTTCAAGATATGCAATTATAAAGAAAAAAAAGTATACTTTGACCAGGTTTTTTAAATACTTTTGTGAGACCTATCAATTTCCACAGTAATAATATGTCATCTATTTGCCCTAGATGTGGTTCGAACCAACAATTCTGAAATGACACAGAATTGTCCAGAAAGCTGGTATCAGCATCACATTTTCAGTGGTGATTTCTAAAATACTGACCATTTAACTCATGCTAGCAAAAAACAACAACATTGCAGTACAAAGCCCTGAAAAAAGAAGAAAAAGAGAACTAAAGTTTTATTTCTACCTCCTTCATCTGTAGGTCCGGTGTACTCAAGGGAGATAATAGTGGTGTGAGTCCTTTAGCAATGTTGAAGTTTAATCTCATGTCCCTGTTCAGTTAATGACATTTGGCAACGTTAACGTTTAATCTTCTTTCCTGGTCAGTTAATGACATTTGACATTGTTGACATTTAATCTTACGTTCCTGGCCAATTAATGACATTTGGAAACGTTGACGTTTAATCTTATGGTCCTGGTCCGTTTATGTGACTTTACCTGGATAGTTAAAAATTACTCAACTAGTTTTAAATAAGTGTATAATAAGTGGATTTGGTGCACTCGTCAACTAGGATTAAGCCCACCAATAGCTGTTTTGCCACTAAACGTAATTACCAGTGAATTATATAGTTTCATGTAATTATTGAGTTGATGATGTAACAGTGAATGTGTTTTGTAATGACATGTACTCTGATGGACATTTTAGGGTGGAAAATCAATTAACCGATAATTTTACTGCAATAAAATCGTACCACCTTGTCGACTTTGACATCGGTGAAACTGCCTTATGTATTACTTAATATAATTACTTTTAAACGGTGTACAGATTACACATCTAATGTAATACGTCTTAGTTATAGTTATGCTGCAATGACTGTAAAAATGGCCGTTTTATCAGTTATAATGGATTTAAAAATTGGCTCTATCATATTCAACGCACGATTGATCCAATGCAAATATGAATCAATGTAGATATGAACACATCTCTTCCATATGCTTTTGTCAGGGATACACATGTGTTCACGATTAAAAGTTGTATTAGCGAGATGTGTGTAATCTAAAATATTAATAACCGCCTTGGTCTTTCAAGGAAAGGGAAGAAATAAACTCCATTAATATTGTAAGTCAGAATATAAATCAGAAAATTATTGCAAGATGAAACTTCCTTTGAGTCATAGATCAACACAATGGAAATACAGATGTGGCGTGACTCCATTTCCAATAGAACTATTTATTTTCAACAACAGTTTGGCACCTAGTCTCATTATAAACGGCGACAATGAAGATTGTCCCACAAAAGTATTAGTATCCGTTTACAGATACGGCACAGGTGTATTGGTTTATACACAAATAAGCTCATAAGTAAAAATGAAATAATTTATACTATACTAAGGATTGTTGTAGTTTCTTGTCCTTTAACAGAATGACTTTATTGTTAATCAAATTATAATGCCGTTTATTGCACCTTTTTAATGAAATTTGTCTGAGCTAACCAAACGTTTGATGATGCAATGATCAGCTATTATACCTTATACATAGATGGGAGACCGGTAAACAGCGAATAGGTAAACGCCGAGAATGGACTCAATATTATTGTTTGGAACTGTAATGGACTAACTAATCTCAAACGAGAGAGTGCTGATTTTGCGAACATCTTGTTTAAAAATGATATTATTATTATATCTGAAACTTGGACCTCAAAAGACAGTGAAATAGATTTCCCAGATTATCAGTGTTTAAATTTTTATAGGAAATTTAGACACAGGAGAGCTAAACGGAACAGTGGTGGTATTGTTGTTTATGTAAAGAATAATATAAAAATGGTATTTCTGTTGTTCGGAACCACCATGATACAATTATATGGTTAAAGCTGGATAAGCAATTTTTTGGTTATGATGATGATTTGTTTTTATATGGTGTTTATATGTGGAGTGAGGGTTCACCGGCTGCAAATCTTATTGATGCTGATCTATTTCAGTTACTTCAGGACGATATATACCATTTCGAGTCATTGAATAGGTTATTTTTGGCAGGAGATTAAAATGCAAGAGTTTCAGATAAAAATGACTTTATCACTTTAGACAGAAATATAGATAACATAAGATTATTATGAATATGTGCCTGACAACCCTTTACAACGTATATCCGAAGATACGATAACTAACGCTCAAGGAAATAAACTGTTTGATTTGTGTAAATCTACATCATTAAGATTGGCGAATGGGCGACTAGGTACAGATCATGAAGTTGGACTCATAACGTATGTTAATAGGCATGGGCATGTTATTGATTTTCTTTTGTTGAAAGAATGTGATTTTCTGTTAGTGAGTGATTTTCACATACGCAATTTTAATCAGTTCAGTAATCACGCGCCGCTGACATTTACAATCAGTAGTAATTTACAACGTAAACATAACCGTTATTACCTAAATGTACGTGAAACTTTAAAATGGGACAATGAAAAGAACTTTTTATTCCGTAACAAGATAATTGGTAAATTGTCGCATTTCAATAGTCTCTTACGAAATGTACACTCGAATAACAATGAAAGTATAAATAATCTTGTTGTGCTATTTTTCAAATTCCTTACGCGAAGTAGCCGATCTTCTTTTTAAAAAAACACGCAAGGTGTCGAGTCGAGATTAATATTCTATTCGTAATAATGATACAAAAAATTGTTCGATCACGAATGTATAGATGCAAAGAATAAATATAAAGAATCGTTGCATAATTTTAATATATTGAAATCGTATGAGAATAGGGAATTACTTGCGAATCGGAAATTAACAAATAAAAAGTTGCTTAAAAAAAATAAACGCTATTATAAATTTAAACAAATGAGAGAAATAAAACAAATTGCGTCATGCGAAGCCTCGCGAATTTTGGAAGAGTTTTGTTAAACGAAAACATATTACTCCTGATATTTCTCTAAATGAGTTTAATGCTTATTTTAACGAATTGTTTAAGGAGATAAATTTTGAAATTTTGGAAGATGCTGAATACTACAATAGCAATAATGATTTTAATCAAAATGATCCCACATTCGAAGAATTGGATACCTGTATAACAGTTAACGAGGTCGAATCTGCGATTCGCTCACTTATCTCGAACAAAGTGTCTAGTGATAGTATTTCATTTCGGCCTGCGATATATTATCAGGTGATTAATCCGATATTTTCAATCTCATTTTCAATACAGGGTGTGTTCCTGAAGAATGGACAAAGGGTATCATTATTCCGTAACAAAAAAAGGGGACAAAGACGTAGTTAGCAATTATAGGGGCATAGCTTCAGTTAGTTGTTTGGGATAAATTTTCACCAGCGTCTTGAACGCACGTATTAACAAATGATGTGAGGCAAATAGTATTATATCTGACGCACAGTTTGGCTTTAGAAAGGGTAGATCTACAACGGATGCTATTTTTATACTTCATAATATTATCGACAAAGTCTTAAATGAGACTTAAATGTGCTTTTATCGAATTAAAGTAAGCGTTTGATTCGGTTTATAGAAATGCACTGTGGCTCATACTTTTAAAATTGGGTATTAACAGTAAAATGTTTAGAATTGTACGCTCAATGTATAGTACTGTTAAATCGTGTGTGAAACTTTGTGGGTCTTATTCAGATTTTTTTTTTATATACCAGTCGGTTTAAAGCAAGGGGAGATAATGCCGCCAGTAATGTTTGCTCTTTTTATCGAAGATTTAGAGCTTAATTTACAAAATGGAACTAAATGTGGCCTTAACTTAGATGATATTTCCCTTATATTACTGCTTTTTGCTGCTGACATAATTTTGTAAGGGGGGGGGGGGGGGGGTGCTCTAAGTTAACACAGAAATGACTAATGTTGTTGTTTTTCGGCAGAGGGGTAGAGTAACAGTTTCTGAACAATGGACAAATAATAACGTTAATATACATGTTGTTGATGATTTTAATTAACCAGGCGTTGTTTTTAATTACGCAGGTACATTCGCTTTAAATCAGAAGTATCGTAGTTGCAAAGCACTAAAGGCGATGAATCTTTTAATAGTAAGACATCGCTACAGTTATTTCATGCATTTGTAAGTTCGATTCTTAATTATGCTTGCGAAGTATAGTGATTTACGAAATCAAAAGAATTAGAACGCATTCAAAGCTATACTGGGCGTAAAAGAAACTACTAGCAATTCTGGTATTTATGGCGAACTAGGGCATTATCCGATGTTTATTTCTGGATATTTTAAAATTGTTAAGTACTGGCTAAGATTATCAACAACTGATAATATTATTTTAAGCAGTGTTTATAAAAACTCGTTAGCTGATTGTGAAAAAGGATTAATCAACTGGGTCTCAAAGGTTAAGTCCATCCTCAATAATTATGGTTTAATGAATGTATTGGATAATCAAACAAATATAAAAAAAAATATTTTCTTTCGATTTTTCGTGAAAGAATGATTGATAGTTTTATTCAAACTTGGACGGTGGATGTGGAGTCAAATAGAGTATTGAACCTGTTTTATAAAAATATAAAACTAACACATGGTTATGAAAGATATTTAGATTTGTTATGTAATAAACAATTACGCAGTGTTTCACTAAATTAAGTTTATCTTCACATTCATTAAGAATTGAAACAGGGCGATATGGGATAGAAAGAATAGAAAGAAATGAAAGACTATTCCAGATTTGTAATAATAATGATACTGAAGATGAGTTTCACTTTGTTTTAATATGTTCTAACTATATTGAAATTAGAAAGAAGTTTTATTACTCAAGACTAAATATGTTTAAGTTTATAACATTATTGCAATCTTCAAATAAAAGAGAATTTCTAAATTTAAGTAAATTTATTTCTGAAGCTTTTGTAGTAAGGCGATCAATTCCATATATTATTTCTAAAAATGTGCATTATTATGTTCATTCTCATGGTTTTTGTTGATGACACAAATATTTATAATTTTTATGAAATTATTATAACATCTTTTATTACAGAGATCAATTTAAAGTAAAAACATACCTGTCATGTAATGAACTATCTGTTAATTTATATATTTATATATATGTATACGATGACGAGAAACTGCATATAGTTTAAGTCAATAAAATGTCTTATGTCTTATGTCTATGATCATATATGGCTTTGTTCCATATATTTCACGGGACCAGAGCTGGTGTTAGACAAACAGTGGCACATGCAATGAAACAAGTGTATGTACATTGGTGCTCCTGATATTTGATTGTCATTCGGTCAAAAACATTTCATTAGGTTATTATTGATTATCTCAAGTCAGTGTACACACATATTAAGTTATCTAAATTTGTTCTCCTCCTTCGCTTAATTGGTATAAGTTTAATTGATGCGACAAAATATAATCTGTTACAAACACAGTGGTCAAACTGACGTCAAGGCAATAGTCAGGAAAGTATGACGAACTTAAAAAATGTACACTATAGTCAGACGACAATGCAGTTACAAAACAATAATCACATTGTAAGCAAAGGCGACATGTTATGTGAATTAAATCACTCTTGAATGTCAACCATATTACAGTGATTTGTATCCTAAAACTGATTTTAGTTAAGGAAGCTGCCTGATCGATGTACGCCTTTTCACAGCTCTATACTACTTCACGAGTCAAGACAAATTTGATTGGATGCAATTCTGCGGTCAACTGAATTATTGCAAGAATAGATTTTACATATCATGTATATAATATATTGACTCATATCGGATGAATTAAAGGCAATTCATCTTATTATAAACAAAATTATCGAATCTGTTTACTCTCAATTTACAATATCCATTTATCTGTTTACATGTTTTTCAAAATTATATAATGTTGGTGAAATAATTTCTAAGTTGATATCATTTTAATACAAACATTTAAATAAAAATAAAAATACAAATTACATCGATACGAAATTACATACTTTCAAGTTTTGTTTTGTCTTACATAATTTTCTTTTAATATTATTATTATTTTCTTCTGGAATGATTATAGTAACATTGCAATTCATTTATACCAATTTAATTTTTTTTAAGGAAAAGTCTTAATATAATGATTTTTAATTTTTCAAATATTTTGTCAATATCCTACTTTTGCACCTTTGCGACGATTGGTTTCGCTAAGGGTATTTTTATATCCCCGGCTGGTCATGCTATATCCCCGGCTGGTCATGCTATGTCCCCTGTTGGTATGCTATGTTCCCTGTTGGTTATACTTTGTCCCCTAATGATCATACTATGTCCCCTTTTGGTATGCTATGTTCCCTGTTGGTTATACTTTGTCCCCTGTTGATCATGCTTTGTCCCCTGTTGATATGCTAAGTTCCCTGTTGATGTTGCTATGTCTGCAATTGGTTATGTTATGTACCAGTTAGTCATGTCATGCCCTCAATTGGTCATGCTATGTCCCATGTTGGTCATGCTATATTCCCTGTTGGTCATGCTATCTCTTTATTGGTAATGCTGTGTCTCCTGCCGGTCATGTTATGTCCCCTGTTGGTCGTGGTTTGTTCCCTGTTGGTTATACTATGCTCTCTGTTGGCTGTGCTATGTCCTATGGTGGTTATGCTATGTGCCCTGATGGTCTTGCTATGTCCCCTGTTGGTCATGCTATGTCTCTATTGGTTATGCTTTTTTTCCTGTCGGTCATGATATGTCTTGTCTCCAGTTGGTCTTGCTATGCTCCCTGTTGGTTATAGAATGCCCCCTGTTTGTCATGCTATGACCCATATAGGTCATGCTATGTCCCCTGATGGTCATGCTATGTCTCTATTGGTTATGCTTTTTTCCCTGTCGGTCATGATATGTCTTGTCTCCAGTTGGTCTTGCTATGCCCCCTGTTGGTTATAGAATGTCCCCTGTTGGTCATGCTATGACCCATATAGGTCATGCTATGTCCCCTATATATCATGATATGCCTCCTGTTAGTCATGCTATGTCCCATCATGTTATGTCCCATGTTGGTCATGTTATGTCTTCTGTTGGTCATGCTGTATCCGTTGTTGTCATCCTTGTCTCTTGTTTGTTATGCTTTGTCCCCTGTTGGTCATGATATGTCTCTGTTTGTTATGCTATATTCCGTCATGCTATGTCCGCTTTTGGTCAATATGTATCACCTGTTGGTCATGATATGTCCTTTGTTGGTTTTGCTATGTCCCCTGTGGGTCATGATATGTCCTATGTTGGTCATGCTATGTTCCCTGTTGGTCATGATATGTCCTTTGTTGGTCATGCTATTTCTTTTGTTTGTGCATGTGTGGTGTTCAATAGCGTTTGTATTATTTTATTATTGTGGCTATTTATTTTTCATACTGCATCTCTTTCTACAGTTAGTCATATATTGTTCTATTTTGGTAACCTTTATTTTTAATATTTTGTCTATAGATGGACATATATGTTTCTGTTGTGGTGACTTTTATTTGTAATACTTTATCTACAGATGGCCTTTAATTTTAATACTTTGTATGCGGTTGGGCATATATTGTTCTACTTTGGTGACCTTAATTTTTGATACTTTGTCTACAGGTGGACATATATTGCTCTATTTTGGTGGCCTTTATTTTTAGTACTGTGTCTACAGGTTAGTATATATTGTTCTATTTTGGTGGCCTTTATTTTTGATAATTTGTCTACAGGTGGACATATATTGTTCTACTGTGGTGACCTTTATTTGTAATACTTTGTATACGGTTGGATATATACTGTTCACTTGTAATGGCCTTTATTTTTGATACTTTGTTTACGTTTGGACATATATTGTTCTATTTTGGTGACCTTTTTTGTACTTTGTCGCTGTTTGACATATTTTGTTCGTTTTGGTGACCTTTAATTTTGATACTTTGCCAATTGTTGAACATATATTGTTATATTGTAGTGGCCTTCATTTTTGATACTTTGCCAACTGTTGGACATATATTGTTTTATTGTAGTGACCTTGATTTTTGATACTTTGCCAACTGTTGGACATATGTTGTTCTGTTGTAGTGGCCTTCATTTTTGATACTTTGCCAACTGTTGGACATATATTGTTCTATTTTGGTGATCTTTATTCTCTATCTGCGGTTTGACATATATGATTGGGATGTTGTGGCTTTTTTTCTTTGAATAATTTGTCTTCTGTGTTTTATTTTATTGATCATTCAGTTCAATGTTGGATATATAATTATTTTATTTTATTATCTATATCATTTTGTTTTACCATATCGAAGCATGGGACTCCCCTGCACCAAATTAACAATGCTATCAAGAAGTTGTCTTAAAATTGAAAGTCTTAAAGGATTTTAGATGACACGAATATAAATATTCCTTATTATTGATTGAAATTAATGTGATAGAAAATAAACTTAACAAAGTTATTTCTATACCAGTAAATTGCATCTAAAGTGAATTTTGCAATTTGTGTTTTTTTTGCAGTGTCATAAAAACAAATACAAATAAAAACGATGAAATTATGGCTGTTCTCTTTTCGAGATAATAATAAGACAATAGAAAGTGTTCTTGCTGTGTCTGTGACTTTGGTGCTAGTTTTTTATGAGCCGGTTGAACGTTATTGATTACGTTCGTCTGTGACATGTTTATGAAATGTTTGGATGAATAAAGGTGTCTGGGGTCTGGAAACTTGAACACACTTGTGAATAATCCCAGTTTACTCTCTTGTACTTTAAAAGTATAAAAAAATTTTTTTACCAACATGAGACAATACGTACATATAGAAGAAATGACAACATGGTTCATGGCATTGGTAGCAATATACTGCGCTAGGAGCATAACTATTGTTAAACAATATCATAGAGAGGATCTCTATATCTATTACCTTATCAACGAAAAGAAAACTGCAAATGTATTAAGTGCATCTGCGTATTGTTTCTATTTGTATATTTACCAAAGCATGTCTGTATTTTGCAATACGTACATGTACACGCTGCCGTATTTCTTAAATAGCAGTCTTGAAGGAATTCGTTTAATTATGTTTCAAGCCCTGCTTTATGTTTACGATGGGGAGGAGCGAGGCTAAGTTGGACAACCCATTATCAGATTTATACTTCCTAGTGGTACTTTTTGTTACGGATCTTTGTGTTACGGAACGTTTGTTACTGAAAGTGATGCTCTCTGTTGACACTATAGATGTAGCGTCTCCTGCTGGTTTGATACTGTTTTATTTTTAAATACTTAATAATGATATTAAACAAACAGTCAAATTTAATGAAATATCTTTAGAATAAACATAAAATCTTTTTATTTTGTTTTTAATGGGATTTGTTTCTGAGTTGTGTTCTTTATTTCGTTGTAAAAGCACAGTATTATATATATATATAATGTATATAAATATTAAGCAATTGATGCTATATAAGATAAAATAATATAAAATAAAATTTGGAAATCGGGTGATATTTTATAACAAAAATCGTTTTCATACTTACTGTCGACATTTAAAACATAAATGTTCAGTATATTTTGCAAAAGGACTTAATACTTTGAGATAAATCATTTACATATTCTCGATGAAGTCATTGCTAACATAGAACAAGAAATTTTAATGACAATATTCAAAAGAAGAGTAGATATATTGGCATTGTTATTATGCTCAAAATATCAGTTGCTTCCAATGTAAGCAATAATAGCGCAACATCTAACGTAGATTTAAAATGGTATCCACACGACTGAATATCGTATTCAATTTATAACTTTTGCGTAAAAGAGAGTCAGTAGGGACACATTCTATGGTTTAGTCAATCAAAATACCGTTTATAAAAATGATCATCTAAATCAATAACGAATTTGAACACGACTGATGTATCTTTTTAATTTAATAATAAGTACATGTGACTACTATTGTCTTAACAAAAATAGTGTCACGTAACATTAGACGTTGTAGTTTATGACTGAATACATGCACCATTATTGAACGTAGGGGAAGCGGAAAAATCGTCCGCTGAATAGAGAGTGTAAAAAAAATCGTAAGAAATTGCATTTTTATTTTTAGAGATAAAAAATGTCTACACCGGAAACACACTTTTTATTTGTATTCTATGTTCGCATGGTTGATGTGTTGGAAATTAAATTAAACGTATTACCAAACAACGTAACAACCCAAACAGTTTGCAATAATGTACTTAATAAATTAATATTTAGTTTTCTATCTTTCCGTTGTTCTTTCCTTTAGTGTTTATATAAATATATTATAATCTATAAAGTTTTTAACAATTGTATTCTATAAAGTGTACAATCCAACAAAATATACCTTCGTAGTTCATAATATATTGATATCAAATTCAATATAATAACAAGGATAATTTTTACTTTATAACTGTTCCTCTACACGAAAATGCGATCGAATAAACAATGTAATGATGAGAAGCCCAGTTAGTCATAACATCAACTCAATGTTAAAATGTAATTATAATAACAAGGTAACCTCTTTGAACATGAAAACACACAACGATGTAAATCTCTACGTACAGCAGTGGTTGTACTTGAACAGTATGTATCTGTGATGCTGGTACTCTTTACCTACGTTTATTTAAAGACAAATCTACAACGTAATGTCTGATTTGTGATCCGACTTGGATCGATGAATATAGTGCGTTTGGAAGGAGTAGCCGGGTCATAAACTTCCCCAAACTGGAGGCAGTCCAGAATAGCAACCTTATCTGCTCAGCAAACTACAAATAAACGTCACTGGCGATAAATGAGAAATAATGTATTATTACACCGTATACAACATGGAATTAGTTGTAAGCGAGCCGCAGCTTGATGTTAACGAAAGTTACATGCATTTGATTAGTCCAAGAAAGACCATCTTGTCTGGAAATCGATGCATGAGCTACGGCATGGACGGCAACCGGGTTAAATGAGTTTACAAGTTTATTGTATATAAGAAACCAGTTGTCAAAACATATTTGATATTTTTATTGAGATATAAGCTAACATGTCAACACATCAGACGTGATATATGCCAATAACTTTCATGTTTAAGATATATGTAAATTATTTTCCCTCACTACTGTTTTATTTTAAACTTACTAATGTATGTGCATGGAATGTACTATTAATTACGGTTACTGGGTTAAATTTGCCCTTTGAACTACTGAAAATGTAGTTAAAAATAAGACATGATATTAAAATGTTTTTAGCTTGATATTAAGGTATTTTTTTCAGGATTTTGTATAATATGTGTTTCTAATCGTTGTACAAACCAAACCACAACTTTATCTTTTTATTTAATTTGAAATTCTAGCTAACCTTTAACTTGATTTTAAGACAATAGCTCACAAAAGAGTATAATGACTGTCCAATATTTTAAAACAAATAAGATGTAAACCATCTATTTTTGAATTTAAGATGTATGTTATTTACACTTTACAATTATAACTGATTTTATTTTGAATTTGTATTGTCAAATCATTCAAATTCGTATCATTGATAAAGGTCACTAGGTCAAACAATTAAAAATAAAATAATTTACTAAAATACGATATGAGATTAAAACGTTTTGCTTTATACCGGGAGAATTGTCAGGGTCGCATTTAATATTTTGTGTTACGTCATAATGTAAACTTAAACACAATTACATATGTAATTATATGTGAATATACTGAATAATAAGGCCAAATATCACCAAATGACTTCACGTACAAAAAATAAGCAATAACCTACAGCATTCATATTTCAAACATCTGTTTTATAGTTTATAACCAGAAATGATTGATAGTTCACAACCAGAACTGTTTTATAGTTAACATCCAGAACTGATTTATAGTTTACAACAAGAACTGTTTTATAGTTTACAACTAGAACTGTTTTATAGTTTTCAACTATAACTGACATGTAGTTACCGACCAAAACTGTTTTATAGTTTACAACCAGAACTGATATATATTTACAACCAGAACTGATATATAGTTTACAACAAGAACTGTTATATAGGTTACAACCAGAACTGTTTTATAGTTTTCAACCGGAACTGTTATACAGTTTACAACCAGAACTGTTTTGTAGTTTACAACTAGAACTGACATGTAGTTAACAACCAGAACTGTTTTATAGTTTACAACCAGAACTAATATATAGTTTACAACTAAACTGATATATAGTTTACAACCAGAACTGATATATAGTTTATAACCAGAACTAATTTATAGTTTACAACCAGAACTGATTTATTGTTTACAACCAGAACTGTTTTATAGTCTACAACCAGAACTGATTCATCGTTTACAACCAGAACTGATATATAATTTACAACCAAAACTGATTTATATGTAATTCTCATTTTCATGTGCTATAGATGATACTATGTCACTGGATTGTGTAAATGATTACTCAAACAGTTTCAAATTAACATATGAAAATAAGGCTGGATGCATTCGTAAGCAAGGAGTAAGCTCCCGAGTAGCTGTTTTCTACCATGTAGCCCCATTGTCACTTTTTATATGCAGAATTATACTTAATATGATTGTTATATGTAACATTGAGTTGGTACTGATTCGGTGATTGCGTCCATTTAATGCTACGCACACCCTCTATTGGACACATATATCCTACATTAGTAATCTGGTACCACCTTGTCCACTGATATGACATCGGCGTAACTGACTTCTTAATATGAAGTTTATATACAAACAGTGTACTGATAACAACTTCTATATAATATAGAAGATTATAATTGTACCCCATAATCATAGTTCTGTTGCAATGAATGTAAACTTGGTATTTTAACCCTATGTAAAATTGAATCTACCATATTCGACGCAAGAACGATTAAATGTTAGACCAATATTAAGCAAACACATGTCTTCACGATAATTAGTTATATTAACAAGCGGTTTGTAATTTAAAACAAATATTTTCCACGGTCTTGCAAGGAAAGGAAAGATATAAAATCCATTAATATTGTAATTCAAAACATAAATCTGTAACTTCCTGTGAGTCATAGATCAAGAATATACAAATTCTGATGTGACGTGGCTCCATTGTCAATATAATGTAATGAAAACAACCAACACTCTTGCACCTAGTCACATCATAAAAAGAGACTGTGAAAATGAGGGTTGTCCAACAAAACTATCCATTTACTGATACAGTAAAACCCACAGGTGCATGGTTTTATACACAAATAAGTAAAATGAGTAAAATTGAAACAAGTGACTGAAATCAGAGCTTTTTGTTTTTCTTATCATATCAAATAATGGACTTAATTGTTTAGCAAATGTATATATATAGTTTATTGCACATGTTTAATGAAATGTGTCTGAACTCACCAAACGTTTGGTGATCAAATATAACTTTGCCCACTATATTTCACGGAATCCGAGCTAGCGTATGATTGTATTAAACAAACAGTGGCACTTGCAAGGATACATTTGTTTGTACATTGGTGATCCTGATATTTGATTGGCATTCGGTGATGCTCAATAATTTTTAAACGTTTGAAAAGTGAATGGCTTACTTAAAATTTTTTTAAACATTTCATTAGACTGTTACATATCTCAAGTCAGGGTCCATACATACACATGTTAACTGATTTCATTGGCTCCTCTTCAGCTGATTCATTGTTATAAGTTTAACACATTGTGACAAAATAATCATCTTTTACAAATATATTGGCTAAACTGACGTCAGGGAATAGTCCTGGCAGTAAAACGAGTTTACAAGATGTACACTATCAAAGTCAGACGATAATGCAGTAGCAAGACAATAAATAATAGTTTGAGTCTGTACGCAAATGTGACATTTTAAATGAGTTACATTACTCTTGAATATCAACTATATAAAGTGCTTTGTATCATAAAACTGAGTTCAGTTAAGAAAGCGGCCTGTTTGATGTACGCCTTTTCACTGCTCTATACTAATTCTCTAGTCAAGACAAAGTTGCTCTGATGCAATTCTGCGATCAACTCAATTATTGCAAGAATAAGTTTTACATATTGTGTTATTAAAGCTGACATCTTATCTCATATCGGGTAAGTTTAAAGGCAATTCGTCAGAATAAAATAACTAAAACACGAGGAAAGTCATGCTTAAATATACTTGTAAAGGTTTTCCTGACAAGTCATGGCCCTTTTAACGAAGTTTTATAACATTTATAGTATAATTTTAGACTATGTGAAAGCTAAATTAGGCAAGCCATGTTCTTTATGACATCTATAAATTTGAATTTTATATTTATGTTTTTATTCTTGGGACTTTATTGCGCTGTTTCATTGAAGTCGAACATTTATTAGTTGGCAACGAAAAATAACAAATATCCGCCTACGTCGCTTCAGCAGGGAACGACTTCCAAGGACGATTATTTTGGGGATTATGATGACATATGACATTTGATGCTTCGAGAAAAAGTATTTTTCTACAAAATATTTCTATGATGAAAATGTGACTTTTAAAAATATGTAAATTTAAAACATCAAACAAAAACTAACATCCGTGCATTTAATAGTCTTTAGAAATGAGATAATGTTCTGAGTGTGCTGATGTTTATTATTTTTCTAAAACCATGGCGTTTGTTTACTTTTAATTTACTATCTATTATTTATCTTTCAAACTTATATAATGTTGCTGAAGTATTGTGTAAATTATTATATTGAAAAGTTTTTAATTGTATCTTTATCTAAAAAGAAAAAATACAGATTAATCCGATACGAAATTACATACTTTCCATTACCGTTTTGTCTTACACATTTTTCTTTTTACATTGACCTTTTTACATGTTATGGTTTTAGGAACATTGTAATTCACTAACACTAGTTATGTAAACTTTAGAAAACGGTCTTAAATGTCCATTTTTTATTTTGACATGCTATAGTATTTTTGCGACCTCGGGTTTCTTTGTTGGATGATTACAAATGAAATGTATAACAATAAATTATCGAATAATTTATATTCTATTTATGCTTCGGGTCTGTCTTAAACAGTGCCATGATAAAACAAACCGTTTAAAGGAACGCAAACTGAGTGACATATCTAATACAATGTCAGTATATCAACGGTAATCTTAGCTGTCCCTTTATACTACCAACAGGTGTGATAGCACTATCCGTATTATGTATAGTGCTTTGTTCCCTGTTGATCATGATATGTCCCTTGTTAGTATTAATCTTCCCCTGTTGGCCATGCTATGTCCCCTGTTGGTATTGATCTTCCCCTGTTGGTTATGCTATGTCCCCTGTTAGTATTGGTCTTCCCCTGTTGGTCATGCTATGTCCCCTGTTGGTATTGATCTTCCCCTGTTGGTCATGCTATGTCCCCTGTTGGTATTGATCTTCCCCAGTTGGTCATGCTATGTCCCCTGTTGGTATTGATCTTCCCCTGTTGGCCATACTGTGTCCCCTGTTAGTATTGATATTTCCCTGTTGGTCATGCTTTGTCCCCTGTTAGTAATGGTCTTCCCCTGTTGGTCATGCTATGTCCCCTGTTAGTATTGATCTTCCCCTGTTGGCCATGCTATGTCCCCTGTTAGTATTGATATTCCCCTTTTGGTCATGCTATGTCCCCTGTTAGTATTGATCTTCCCCTGTTGGTTATGCTATGTCCCCTGTTGGTATTGAACTTCCCGTGTTGGCCATGCTATGTCCCCTGTTGGTATTGATATTCCCCTTTTGGTTATGCTATATCCTCTGTTGGTATTGATCTTCCCGAGTTGGTCATGATATGTCCCCTGTTGGTATTGATCTTCCCCTGTTGGTCATGCTATGTCCCCTGTTAGTATTGATATTTCCTTTTTTGTCATACTATGTCCCCTGTTAGTATTGATATTCCCCTTTTGGTCATGATATGTCCCCTGTAAGTACTGATCTTCCCCTTTGGGTCATGCTATGTCCCTTGTTGGTATTGATCTTCCCCTGTTGGTCATGCTATGTCCCCTGTTAGTATTGATATTCCCCTTTTGGTCATGCTTTGTCCCCTGTTAGTATTGATATTCCCCTGTTGGCCATGCTATGACCCCTGCTAGTATTGTCAACTATTGATTATGTTATGTCACATCTAAGTCATGATATCACCCATGTTGGTTATGCTATATCCACTGTTGGCCATGATATTCCCCGGTTGTCATGCTATTTCCCCTAAGGTCATATTGTGTCTCCTTTACCCATGTCCCATGCTGGTCATGCAATATCCCTGTTGGTAAAGAGATGTCCCATGTTGGTCAAGATATGTCCCCTGTTTGTCATTCTTTATCCCCTTTTTGGTTATGTTATGTTCACTGTTGGTCATCATATGTCTCTTTTATGTCATACTATGTCGCTTGCTGGTCATGCTAAGTCCTCTGTCGGTCATGCTATGTCCAGTTCCCATGTTGGTCATGCTATGTCCCTTGGTCTCTTGTTGGTCAATATATGACCCTGTTAGTCATTCTATGTCCTCTATTAGTTATGTTGTTTTCCCTGTTGACCATAACATGTCCCCCGTTGGTCATTATATGTTCCCTGTTGGTTATGTCACGTTCCCTGTTGGTTTTGCTATGTTCCCTGTCGGGTATGTTATATTCCCTGTTGGTTATGCTATGTTCACTGTTGGTCAGAATATATCCCCTGTTGGTCAGGTTATGTTCCCTATTGCTCATGCTATGTTCCATGTTGGTTATATTATGTTCCTTGTTGGTTATGCTTTGCTCCATGTTTGTTATACTATGTACCTTGTTAGCCAGGCTATGTTATGTTCCCTGTTAGCCATGCTATGTTCCCTGTTGGTAATACTATGTTCCCTGTTGGTTATGTTATATTCCCTGTTGGTTATGCTATGTTCCATGTTGGTTATGTTATGTTATGTTATGTTATGTTATATAACCTGTTTGTCATTTTATGTTCCTTATTGGTTAGGTTATGTTTCCTGTTGGTTATGCTATGTTCCCTGTCACCCTTGCTATGTTCCCTGTTGGTTATGTTATTATGTTATGTTCCCTGTTGATTATGTTATGTTCTCTGTTTTTGTTTTTTTTGCTATTTTCCCTGTTTGCCATGTTATGTTCCCTGTTGGTTATGTTATTTTCCGTGTTGGTTATGCTATGCCCCTGTTTGCCATGCTATATTCCCTGTTGATTATGTTATGTTCCCTGTTAGCCATGTTTTGTTCCCTGTTGGTTATGTTATGTTCCCAGTTTGTTGCGTTATTTTCCCTGTTCGTTATGTTATGCTCTATGTTGGATATGGTATGTCCCCTGTTTGTCATGTTATGTTCGCTGTTGGTTATGCTTTGTTCCCTGTTGGTTATTTTATGTTCCATGTTGGTTTTGGTATGTCCCCTGTTGGTCATGTTATGTTCCCTATTGGTTATGTTTTGTTCCCTGTTGTTCTTGCTATGTTTCCCGTTGGTCTTGGTTTGTCTTTTGTTGGTATCTTTGTAGCGATTGTTCAATACAGTGTTCGTATTGATGTATTATGGTGGCTATTTCTATTTACATACTGCGGATACTTTTGTGGTCATTTCCTTAATAATATTTTTACTGTTTTTGCCATTTTCGAATACTTTGTCTACTGTTTGACATCAATCATTATATTATCGTAGCCATTTTCTTGTTGAATTATTGTGTTCGCAATATTCGTTGACTAATATTTCTACTGTTTGACATACATATATTGTTTTATTGTGGTGGCCATTTTCTTGTATAATTGTGTTCGTAATATTCACTGAGTAATATTTCTACTGTTTGACATACATTTATTGTTTTATTGTGGTGGCCATTTCTTGTTGTATTATTTTGTTCGCAATATTCATTGAGTAATATTTCTACTGATTGACAAACATAAATTGTTTTATTGTGGTGGCCATTTCTTGTTGTATTATTGTGTTCGCAATATTCGTCAAGTTAAGTAATATTTCTACTGTTTAACATACATATATTGTTTTATTGTGGTGGCCATTTCTTGTTGTATTATTGTGTTCGCAATATTCGTCAAGTTAAGTAATATTTCTACTTTTTTACATACATATATAGTTTTATTGTTGTAGCCATTTCTTATTGTATTATTGTGTTCGCAATATTCATTGACTAATATTTCTACTGTTTGACATACATATATTTTTTTATTGTGGTGGCCATTTTCTTGTATAATTGTGTTCGTAATATTCACTGAGTAATATTTCTACTGTTTGACATACATTTATTGTTTTATTGTGGTGGCCATTTCTTATTGAATTTTTGTGTTCGCAATATTCAATGACTAATATTTCTACTGTTTGACAAACATATATTGTTTTATTGTGGTGGCCATTTCTTGTTGTATTATTTTGTTCGCAATATTCATTGAGTAATATTCCTACTGATTGACAAACATAAATTGTTTTATTGTGGTGGCCATTTCTTGTTGTACTATTGTGTTCGCAATATTCGTCAAGTTAAGTAATATTTCTACTGTTTAACATACATATATTGTTTTATTGTGGTGACCATTTTCTTGTTGTATTAATGTGTTCGCAATATTCACTGACTAATATTTCTACTGTTTGACAAACATATATTGTTTTAATGTGGTGGCCATTTCTTGTTGTATTATTGTGTTCGCAATATTCATTGACTAATATTTCTACTGTTTGACATACATATATTTTTTTATTGTGGTGGCCATTTTCTTGTATAATTGTGTTCGTAATATTCACTGAGTAATATTTCTACTCTTTGACATACATTTATTGTTTTATTGTGGTGGCCATTTCTTATTGAATTTTTGTGTTCGCAATATTCAATGACTAATATTTCTACTGTTTGACAAACATATATTGTTTTATTGTGGTGGCCATTTCTTGTTGTATTATTTTGTTCGCAATATTCATTGAGTAATATTCCTACTGATTGACAAACATAAATTGTTTTATTGTGGTGGCCATTTCTTGTTGTATTATTGTGTTCGCAATATTCGTCAAGTTAAGTAATATTTCTACTGTTTAACATACATATATTGTTTTATTGTGGTGGCCATTTTCTTGTTGTATTATTGTGTTCGCAATATTCACTGACTAATATTTCTACTGTTTGACAAACATATATTGTTTTATTGTGGTGGCCATTTCTTGTTGTATTATTGTGTTCGCATTATTTCACTGACTAATATTTCTACTGTTTGACATACATATATTGTTTTATTGTGGTGGCCATTTTATTATTGTTTTATTGTGTTCGCAATATTCATTGAGTAATATTTCTACTGATTAACATACATATATTGTTTTATTGTTGTAGCCATTTTCTTGTATTATTGTGTTCGCAATATTCCTTGAGTAATATTTCTACTGTTTGACATACATATATTGTTTTATTGTTGTAGCCATTTTCTTATTGTATTATTGTGTTCGCAATATTCATTGAGTAATATTTCTACTGTTTGACATACATATATTGTTTTATTGTGGTGGCCATTTTCTTTGAATACGTCAGTTGTTGGACATATATATTTTCATTTTTACTTTAGTATCTATAACAGTTTATCCGTCACCACCAACTCTCAAATCTAGCATCTATGACACATTAACTTAAAATATGATTTACCATACAGCAAATACAAGATATATATCCAGCAGTTACCGTATATTAAATTGAAAGTCTTAAAAGACTTTAGATGACACGAATATAAATATTCACTATCAATGAGTGAAGTCAATGGAATAGAATATAAACTAAAGAAATAAAATTCAAAGTCAGTAAATTGCATCTAAAGGGAGTGATCCATTTCTTTTGTTTTGCAGTGTCATAAAAACAAATGATAAAATTATGACTGTTTTCTTTTCGGGATAACAATAAGACGATAGAAAGTGTTTTTGCTGTGTCTGCGACTTTGGTGCTAGTTTTTTTTTATGAGCCGGTTGAACGTTATTGATTACGTTCGTCTGTGACATGTTTATGGAATGTTTGGATGAATAAAGGTGTCTGGGGTCTGGCAATCTGAACACACTTGTTTGTAAATAATCCCAGTTCACTTTCTTGTACATTGAAAATAAGAAAATATTCAACCAACATGAGACAATATGTACATATAGAAGAAAGGACAACATGGTTCACGGCCTTGGTAGCAATATACTGCACCAGGAAGCATAACTCTTGTTAAACACTCTTATAAAAACAAGTTGGCTGCTTTTAAAAAGCATCCAATGGTTAGGTCTTATAAACGATGTGGCAACTGAAGTGAATGAATGTGTAAGTTTGGTTCCTTGTACAGGGTACTAAATACACGGGTGATACCAAATCCCGACAAGGTTCCAGCTGACACAGCGAATTCCCAGTTGCAGGTGTGCCTGATAGTAACTTTGATGTTTAAATGTACTGATATTGATCATTATATATTGCCATTTGCATATTTAAAAAAACAGAATACCTTATATATTGTCTAACGTACTTACTGCTATGTTCTATACAATTTACTACTGTGATAATAATACATTTTAAAATAATTCGTATCCATATTTTAAATTAATTTGTGGATATATTATTTTTAAAAACAACAGTTAAAAATTACTGTTTTTCCAAAACTTGTGCATTCGGCGATATATCTGATTCTGACGACGTGCTGAAAATATGTAACACCGGTAAACTTTCTTTATATTTCTGTGGTATCGAATAAAATAAACAACTGTAGCTGTTTAATTTTGTTTTTATTTTCATTATTATGGGTTCAGCATATTTTAATAATTGAGTAAATACATCGTTATTTGAAAATTATTTACATTAACTCGGTAGGAATCTGTCAGAAACGGCAATAAATTGTCAAAAAGATAAGTTTTAAGACCTCATTAAAGCGAGGAAGTTTAGAAAATTCCTTGATTAAAGGCATTATCCTTTTTTTACCTGATTAAATATGCAAAGAACACTTCATAGTGATCTCAATTAGTGCATTAAAACGTCACAATCAATTATTACACACACCGCATTTGAATTTTCCTTTTAGCCGGAAAGTGGTCGGAACATGACTAGGTTTTAATATCAATAGCGGTTTGTACATTCCCATGATGCACTGTCTAGAAAAACAATGGCGACCTCCATGTGGCAAATGCCGTGTTTTTAACACGTGATCGTGACGTTTCAATATGGCAGCGCCCAGAGTCAATTTCTTAACTCGCCCTTATACATGTATAGGGTTCGGTCGCTCAGATCTATATTCTCTTCTCAATTTGTCGATTTGAATATTTACAAACAACAAACAACGAACATTCATTGAGTATAAACAGAATACGCTATAATTGTGTAACTACGTCATTCTATTTAAAGTTAGACTCGTCCAATACAGGTAACACATTAATATTGAATTTATTGTATTGCATAATTGATGTAATAGATAACTGTGCTGTCATCCCTAATACGGTAGGATCCATCTAAAAATAGAATGATGTAGTTTCAAAATAGCATATTCGGTTTATACATCTTATTGTTTGTATTTGTATATTTTTACCTTAAGAATGTCCATTTTTAACACTACATACATGTTTCTGGAATAACAGTAACGAAAGGATACGTTTATTTATGTATCAAGTCTTGCTTTATGAGTTTACGGTGGGGGAAGATTGAAGTTGGGTTGGGCAACCAACTATCAGATTAATACCTCCTAGTGGCAACTTTTGTTACAGACCTTTTGTTACTGAAAGCGTTGCTCTCTGTTGACGCTATAGATATATTGTCTCTTGCTGGTTTGATACTGTGTTATTTTAAGTACTTAATAATGATATTGAACAAACAGACACATGTAAAGAAAATGGCTCTAAAGAATAAGTAGAAAATTTATGTTATATCTTACTAGAGAATCATTTTGTATTGTTATTTTAATAGGAGTTGTTTCTCAGTTATATTTTTTCTTCATTTCTTTTGTAAAAAGACAGTTTTATCTATGCATATATATTATGCGATTGATACGCTATAAAATATCAAATAAAATTTGGAAATCGGATAAATATTTTATAACCAGAATTCGTTTCATGGGGCAAAATGTAAAATAGAGTCTACTTAGTGTTCAGATTTTAAACATAAACATTCTGTATATTATGCAAATTGACTTAACAATTGATAAATCATTCAAATATTCTCGGAGAAGTCATTGCTAACATAGAAAACGAAGTTTTATTGACAATATTTAAAAGATGGGTAAATATATTTGTTCAAAACAATGTAAATAATAATTGTGCTACATTTAATGCAGAACTAAAATAATATCCACACAAACGGATATCGTGTGCTATTAATAACGTTCGCTGAGAAGGAGGAGACAATTTCTACGGTTTAGCCAATCAAAACACGGCATATAAAAATGATCTTCTAAATCAATCATGAATTTAAACACAACTGACGTAATTGTATTTTTTTTCTTTATGATTTAATTATAAGTACATGTGACCATTATCGTTTTAATACCAATGGTGTCACGTGATATTAGACGTTGTAATTTATGGCCTTGATATATGCACCAATAATAAACATAGAGTAAGCGAAAAAGAACTTAAAAAACCTACACCGAAAACATAATTATTAGTTTATGCCATGTTCGCATTGTATATGTGTTGCAAATTAGATTCTTCAACGGTTCACCAAACTACGTAACAACCCAAACAGTTTGCAATTGTGAACTGAATAAAGTTTAATCAATTCTATTTTATGAAGAGTACAATCCAACAACATTTCCTACGTAGTCCATAATAGATTATTAAGTTTAATATAATAATATTGAAAAGGAGAATTGTTACTAAATAACTGTTCCTCTACACGAAAATGCGATCGAGTACGAATAAGCGAAATATGAATAAACAAGGTAATGATGAGAAGCCCCGTCAGTCATAACATCAACTCAATGTTAAAATGTAATTATAATAACAAGGTTACCTCTTTGAACATGAAAACATACAATGATGTAAATCTCTACGTACAGCAGGGGTTGTACTTTAACAGTATGTATCTGTGATGCTGGTACTATCAGCTAGTTACTTTACCTACGTTTATTTAAAGAAAAATCTACAACGTAATGTCTGATTTGTGATCCGACTTGGATCGATGAATATAGTGCGTTTGGAAGGAGTAGCCGGGTCATAAACTTCCCCAAACTGGAGGCAGTCCAGAATAGCAACCTTATCTGCTCATCAAACTACAAATAAACGTCACTGGCGATAGATGAGAAATAATGTATTATTACGCCGTATACAACGTGGAATTAGTTGTAAGCGAGCCGCAGCTTGATGTTAACGAAAGTTACATGCATTTGATAATACGCTAAGTTCAAGAAAGCACCATATTGTCTGTTGCAATTTCTACTGTCTGTTACCAGAAATCGATGCATGAGGTACGGCGTTATCATTGCTGACACCAGGCTCAATAAACATTGGTCAATATTAGGGTTAAAGATATATATAAGTTGTTTTGACCATCAATACTGATTTACCGTACATTACCCATTGCATGCGCATAAAATGATAACATGTTTCATTTATTAAGGTCACTGTGTTAATGGTCAACCGGTTAAATATTTAAAGTGCGATAAGAAAATGAAATGCTTTTAGGTTTATACCGGGAGATCGATCATCATATTTATAATCTGTGTGTTATGTCCGTATATAAACTAATCCATATTTTTTTTATTTATTATATATGGTGTTCTAACTAGCTTTTGACGGAATGTTAAGGCAAAGGTTCACCAAAGTTCACCATGCGCAAATGTTTTAACACTGATAAAAGTATCATTGTTTATATTTGGTTTAATTATGTTCTATTTCTGTTTATCATACAGAAGTGGGATTAAGCCACCAATTATTCCAAAATTAATTTTGGCCCTTCCATATTTACATTTATATTAAAGAGATATGTTACCATCAGAGCTAATTTATTTTAAATTTTTCTTGTCAAACCCTTGAACTCATAATGGGTGTCATTCATCAATGTGATTTGGTCCAAGGCATGCCAGGAAATTATTAAAGAAATTATTCACAACACGACACACAGTTTCCAGTTAAGGCTTTATACAAGGACATTTCTATCAACTAAGTATAATACGTGTCTAATGGCACCATGCACATAAAATGTACACTTAGCTTATAACTAACTGGAATGAACTTGACCTACACGTTAATGACCTTTCTTCACTATTTGTACTAGCGGACATCGAAGTTATTTAACATACGTATCTTATGTCAAAGAGCATTAAGAGTTTATGCTTTTACACATATAGGTGATGATGGTAATACATGGTTACATGCAGAAGTTAAAGAGAGATGGAAATCAAGAGAGCTTAATAACACTGGTATTATTAATAGAACATGTGTTCAGGCCATATATTGACAAGATTTGTCCAGTGACATTAACACACAGTGTATGTGTCACAAGAACGGTTGTGCTTCGTTACCAAATACCTCGCACATTGCACATTCAAAGAGGGCAGCAACTGCTGCCTTTCTGTCTCAGGAAATATGCCGATAGTAACAGGCTATCATCAGCTCAACCGGTTGATAAAGAATATCATTATATATCTAGCTGAAATATATAATAAGCTAAATGAATTAGTTATGCGACAACATCTATACAATTACTTCATTCAAAATATCGTTTAGTTGCAATATCAAATGCCAAGTTCTTGGAATTTATCAAACAAAATGTGGTATAGAACTATTAAATGGTTTGCCGGTGCTGAATCTTAAGAATACATTGCTACAGTGATAAGAATCTAATATGAACCTGGTTTATACTGAGATTGTAAAAACAGGTTTATACTGAGATCGTAAAACAAGGTTTATACCGAGATTGTAAAACCTGGTTTATACTGAGATCGTAAAACAAGGTTTATACCGAGATTGTAAAACCTGGTTTATACCGAGGTTGTAAAACCTGGCTTATACCGAGATTGTAAAACATGGTTTATACCGAGATTGTAAAACCTGGTTTACAACGATTTTGTAAAACATGATTTATACCGAGATTGTAAAACATGGTCTATATCGAGATTGTAAATCATGGTTTATACCGAGGTTGTAAAACATGGTCTATACCGAGATTGTAAATCATGGTTTATACCGAAATTGCAAAACCTAGTTGATACCGAGGTTGTAAAACCGTGTTTATACCGAGATTATTATACCTGGTTTTTACCGATTTTATTAAACATGGTTTATACCGAGATTATTAAACCTGGTTTATACCGTGATTGTACAACATGGTTTGTACCGAGATTGTAAAACCTGGTTCATACTGGGATTGTAAAACATGGTTTGTACCGAGATTGTTAAACATGGTTCTTACCGAGATTGTAAAAACTGGTTCATACCGAGATTGTAAATACTGGTTCATACCGAGATTGTAAAACCTGGTTCATACCGAGATTGTAAATACTGGTTCATACCGAGATTGTAAAACCATGTTTATACCGAGATTGTAAAACATGGTTCATACTGGGATTGTAAAACATGGTTTGTACCGAGATTGTAAAACATGATTCTTACCGAGATTGTAAAACCTGGTTCATACCGAGATTGTAAATACTGGTTCATACCGAGATTGTAAAACCTGGTTCATACCGATATTGTAAAACCTGGTTCATACCGAGATTGTAAATACTGGTTCATACCGAGATTGTAAAACCTGGTTCATACCGATATTGTAAAACCTGGTTCATACCGAGATTGTAAAACCTGGTTCATACCGAAATTGTAAATACTGGTTCATACCGAAATTGTAAAACATGGTTCATACCGATATTGTAAATACTGGTTCATACCGAGATTGTAAAACATGGTTCATACCGATATTGTAAAACCTGGTTTATACCGAGATTGTAAAACCCGGTTCATACCGAAACTGTAAAACATGGTTCATACCGAAATTGTAAAACCTGGTTCATACCGATATTGTAAAACCTGGTTCATAACGCTATTGTAAAACCTGGTTCATACCGATATTGTAAAACCTGGTTCATACCGAGATTGTAAAACATAGTTCATACCAAAATTGTAAATACTGGTTCATACCGAGATTGTAAAACCTGATTCATACCGAGATTGTAAAACCTGGTTCATACCGAGATTGTAAAACCTGGTTCATACCGATATGGTAAAATCTGTTTCATACCGATATTGTAAAACCTGGTTATACCGAGATTGTAAAACCTGGTTCATACCGATATTGTAAAACCTGGTTCATACCGAGATTGTAAAACCTGGTTCATACCGAGATTTGAAACCTGGTTCATACCGATATTGCAAAACCTGGTTCATACCGAGATTGTAAAACATGGTTCATACCGAGGTTGTAAAACCTGGTTTATACCGATATTGTAAAACCTGGTTAATACCGAGATTGTAAAACATGGTTCATACCAAAATTCTAAAACATGGTTCATATCGATATTGTAAAACCTGGTTCATACCGATATTGTAAAACCTGGTTCATACCGATATTGTAAAACATGGTTTATACTGATATTGTAAAACTTGGTTCATAACGATATTGTAAAACCTGGTTCATACCGAGATTGTAAAACCTGATTTATACCGAGATTGTAAAACCTGGTTCATACCAATATTATAAAAACTGGTTCTATCGAGATTGTAGAACATTGTTTATACCGAGATTGTGAAGCCTAGTTTATACCGAGATCGTAAAACCTGGTTTACACAGATGAAACATAGTTTACACCGATATTGTGAAACATAGTTTATACCGAGATTGTAAATCGTGGTTTATACTAAGATTGTAAGACGTGGTTTAGCTCTTAAGCACGATGAAAGTTTGTTTCCAAATTTTACTAAAACCAACTGTATGATATAAGTATAATATCTGCTATAATGTTTGATTACAAGGGTAAAGTTGCTTTGCAAACTTGCAATCAAGTACTGACCGTCGCACCAGATGTTGATTACCATATCAAATGGTCGTAAAATGACAAAAAATATATTGAATAATACAAAATATTTATCAGGCTACACGGTGAAGGTCACAAGTAGAAGTGGTTCATTCTATTCTGGAGAATTTCAATTGGCATATAGTCTATCATATTTATTCAACTTTAGCTAATAAAGCTATTAAGGAAATAGAGCTTACCAACTGTTTCGACCAAATTATATATTAACTAGGTCGCTTGATAAATAAGCGTTTTATGTTACAAAAAGTGTAACGTTTTAGCACGAAATGTCAGTGCACATTAAACTCGTATTTAAAGTGCTCTCCATCTTTAGTTAAAACTTATTTATTTTACTTCGATTGTGAAACAAGTTCTCACAACTTAGATAAAACAAAGTCTTCCTGGGCTGGGTATAACCAGTACTAAGCATATGCGGAAAAAATGTCTTGCTCAAGGAACCGCACATAGCTGTGGCGGAGGGTCGAACCCACGGACTTCCGGTCATGGGTTCGATGCTTTACCACTGGACCTCGCACTCCATCTTTAGGCAGCTCAATATTCATCAGGCCACAGCCGTTAACATATCATGAACAGACTTTACTATTATTAAGTGGCAATGTATATTAAGTTTCAATGCAGTAGACATTCTATGGTTAATAATCTATATATGTTCGGAAATACATAAACATACATTTTCTGTAACATCACGATTTAGAAATATGAGAACGTCACATGAAACGCACATTGATGCATGCACAGATAAATGTACAGCACAACAATAATGATATAACTCTAATCAATGGATGAAGCTGTTTAACATATCAATATGGTTTACAATATGGTCTGGAGGACTGATTAGTATTACCCGTTCCATCTGACAAATAACTTACAACATAAACTTTTGTGTTCTTATGGCATCAATACCTGGTAGCTTACCGGCACGACCCTCGCAATAATATATCCTCAGTCAGTTTCTATGGGAATGGTGTCTGCTTCAAATATAATCGTTGGTTAAGTAAATAAGTCACAGGTGGCCTGGTACTTGTCAAAGGAATAAATGAACCTTTGTCCTTATGACATATCTATCTTAGGTGGCACTAGAAATCGAAAAGTATGTACATTTAATTGCTTTTCTATTAAACAGTTGACAACGTGAGATGGTCCTTTTGACCTCGCATTGGAAACAATTTATTGGTCTTCCTGAACATTTGTCAAACCTATCACACTTTTGTCTGAATACTTAATGATTAAATTGGAACAGGGATGTAGAAAATGTTACCACAGTTTGAGGAATATCTGGGAAGATTGCCTGGAGTCGTAATCTTTCATATAGCAAACTGTCGAAAAGCAGATACAAAAGAGTACCTTAATTCTGTAATTTATTGTAATTATGTCATTACTTTGTCACATGCATTTCAGTGAAAAAAATAATTTGATTCAGATTTTGACAATGAGTTATTAAGAAAGAAATCAGCATTGCAATACATTCAAAGATCTTTCTGAAAATCTGAAAGTAAACAAATTGAGAACGAAAGTTAGTATACCCTATCATAAAATGTATTTATAAAATGTCTAAACGTCATTTTGATTGTACTTTGTTTTGCTTTTTGCCCTAAAGACAATTTGCAAGATTATATAAATGATGATAAATATGTTTTTTTGCAAGCATCTGTAGATAGTAAATGGCGAATTCAAACGGAATTCTCATAAAGATATATTCAACGCTAAAACGACGAAACTATCATTTGGCCGCAAAATTGTCCAATCAAGCCAGAAAAGAAACGACAATTAGTAACATGTTATGACAACGTGATGACGAGAAGAGGTCTTCGTTTTCCTGCATTACTGTGTTTAAACTCAATTAGGCAAAGCTAGAGAGTTCTCTTGTGTTAGTGATAAAATTATACTCGTTTACTTTGTAATACGTGATGGCCATTCAATAATAATTATGTTTACTGAAGGTAATGTCTATGAGTAAGTCACTCTTTATCATTATAGAGAGGGACACATTTGACATGCAACGTCTAATCAAGTCCACAATCATTTTCGAGTGGAGAGTAGTGAAACACTCTGTGAGAGGGAGAGCGTGTCAATTACTTGCGGAAAGCAGGTAGTTTGTTTAAACATATTTTTATTTCGTATATTACAACACTTTAATATATTTGCACACAATATTGAAAAAGGATCAGAACGAAAGTTTGAATCTTATAAAGTTCTTATTCAAAATGTGAAATTTGTGAACATAAAAATAGCGGTTATTTATTTTATGGATACGTTGGTATGACTTTACGTTATTACAACAAAGCGACTGAAAGAGAAAATTTATTTATTTGTAGAGTAAAAATACAGAGGAGATTAATATTAAAAAAAAAAGGAAGAGAAAAGAAGCAAGAGCAAGCTGATAAATGAATAATAGATAAGAAAAAAAATAATCATATGGTACTAGGACTCTGGTATGCCCCGAACGGGGACAACATAACATGACGGCCTCACATTCCTATTTGGAATTATTAAATGTTTACTAGTTATAATGTAATTTTGTAATGCTTCGAATATTGTTGAGTTTATGTTAATAGGAAGGTTTGAGTCACCAAACGTTAAGATATAAATATTTAGACACAGCGAATATAGTGTCCAATTTATACATAAATTCGAATCTAATATTGTAACAGAGATGACAGATAAAAAAGTAATGGTATGCACTTTCTATAACTATACATTCACATAATGGATATACTACTATATGTTTATGAAATAAATGTTGGTTAAGAGAACTACAGTTTATACATAATGCATATAAAATTTCAGTTTTCCTAATTTCTGAGTAGAAGTTATTTGGCACTTGAAATTTTTTCTTCGGTTAAGGTGTTGTTTAAAATAGTAATATAACTAGCATTTCGTATATGAGCTGGAAGAGCATTCAAGTCTCGTGTAACTGACGAGATCAAGGATGACGAATATAACTTTGTACCAACAGGTGGGACTTGATATCAGATACGTTTCTTAAATTATCGGCTGATGCTTCACTTACTAAAGGGGATACTAATGAGGAAAAAAGCGGGGGAATCTCATTATGTGTAATTTTGTAGAACATTATTAGTTTGCGTTTACGTCTACGAGGTTCGAAGGATTCCCGTCCTACAGTCTTTTAAAGGTCAAGGAGCGAAACTAGTTTGGTTGATCCGGTGACCATTCTTGTAGCTTCGTTTTGAATTTTGTCAAGGTTTTTTTTGGTCTCTACAACTGTCCCAGATAATATCACCGTACTACCCTTATAGGGGTCTGATAAAAGATGTCAAGAGATTTCAAGAGATTAACGATCAAACTGATGTTTGAGTTTACGCACTATATTGATTCGCTTCCATGCCTTTTCTTTTACATATTCAATGTGTGAATGCCAGGAGCAGTCATGGGGGGAGGCACTTTATATATAGGCTTGTATCGTCAGCAAACTGGCGAATATTTGATGTGATGTTTGAAACAACGTTGTTTATGTATAAGAAAAAAGCGGACCCAAGATAGACCCTTGTTTACCAAAGATAAACTCCAGCGTTTATAGTGTTCCATTTGTATTTTGCTCTAGGGATATTAGCCTAAGAATAGGATCAGAATACCTGCAACATTAAATTTGACCATAAGAGTGCTTTGCCAGACTCTATCAAACGCTAATATCAAAGGATATAACTCGAAATTCCTTTCCAGAATCTACTGCCTGATATAAGGTGTTACACATATAAGTAAGTTAATTAACGGTTGAGTCGCATGGAGTAAAACCAGACTGACATGCAGTAAAAAAAAATGTATGGCCGATAGAAGTTAATATATATATAAGTTTTTCAAAAACTTTGTCAATTACACTGAACAGAGAAATGTGTCTATAACCATTTACTTGAGAAGGATCGACTTTTTGTAAAACAGCACAAACAAATGCAGCTTTTCATGTTTTTTGAAATATGCCTGTTTTGTGGGATTAGAAATATCGCATAAGACTTGGCAAGCTCGTGAGATAGTTCGCGCAAGACACGGTTATTTATATCATCCGATCCGGTCCGGTCCGGTAGCCTTTGTCAGAAGGTTATATTCGTAAAGTTTCTTTAACTTCAAGAGCATATATATATGCCTTTTCAACTTAGTCTGTAATTAGAGAATCATTATTGTCAATAAGAGGAGGCAGTGATGGTTTTTCATCAAATTTTATATATGTTTTAAGATGTTTTAACCAATCAATTGATGTGGTAGTGGTTGTAACTAGTTACTGTACAATGCTTTGAAAATAAATTTGTTTATAGGAAAGAATTTCGGATATCTATTTATTTCTAAATCTTTTAGATTTAACCTAGTGATATTCGGAATTTGTTTGTTTAGCTTTTTTGAAACGCGTTTTCTTGCCCAGATTTGTCGATTGGTAAGTTCGTATTCGAACAGTCTTGTTAGAAATACACGAATGACTCAGTTCAAGAATTATTTAAGATATTAAGAGTTTAATTTTTTATATAATCATCTTCGCGAATGAGTAAGCCCCAGTTAGTTTTAGAAGCAAGACCCCTCATACGATTATAGTCGCCTTGTTCGAACAGGCAAATACGTCGAGTACATATTTTCGACACAAGTTTTTTTCCGGCAACCAAAACTGTTTTCCGACATAGCCAGGAATTTTAAAATATAACGATACATTAACATGAAGAACACAGTTCCGTTTTAAAATCACAGATATAATGTATACTTATCTATAAAGATATTACGATTACAAATACATATACAAGATATTATTTAAGTATATATAATGATGAGACCTTATTATTCAATATGTGGAACATATTTTAATTTATTGTTCAGGTAGGGAAAAAGCATTACAACATAATTTCAGTATATTTTACATGTAAAACGTACACTGAAGTAGTATAAAACATAAACAATTAATGGTGCCATGCATAATGAAGTACATGCGTTTCGAAGCAGATTAAAAACATATGATATGCATACGAAAACATTTGCCATTAACATTGAAACCATCCAGGTTTGAACCAGTTTTAACATTTTGAAAGCAGATGTTGTTCTCAGTTTATTTGGTAGACTATTCTATACCTAAGTTGTCTCAACGCAGGCTTTTTTTAAACAAATGTTGCTGTTTTCACAGTTGGTCCATCCAGAGTAGAAGCTTTTCTGAAAGAGTGAGAAAAAATGTTTGTATATGAGCAGACGATATATTATCATATTATAACCATTTAAATTTTATTAGTGCTTTTAACGTGTATTCATTCAAGGACGGCATATTGACTTCATCAAAATATTATTTATAGTCTGAACAAAGGTCTCCAAAACGTATTTCGGCTTTCAATTACATTTTTTTTACTATTAGCCAAGTGACTGGATATTCCAAATTCAACATGATACTATTAATTGGTACGTCTGGTATTGTAGTACCGACCTTATATCACAATGAGGCTGAATCTAGTTATAGATATACATATACGTCTGGTATTGTAGTACCGACACTATATCACAATGAGGCTGAATCTAGTTATAGATATCCATATACGTCTGGTATTGTAGTACCGACACTATATCACAATGAGGCTGAATCTAGTTATAGATATTCATATACGTCTGGTATTATAGTACCGACACTATATCACAATGAGGCTGAATGTAGTTATAGATATTCATATACGTCTGGTATTGTAGTACCGACACTATATCACAATGAGGCTGAATCTAGTTATAGATATTCATATACGTCTGATATTATAGTACCGACACTATATCACAATGAGGCTGAATCTAGTTATAGATATCCATATACGTCTGGTATTGTAGTACCGACACTATATCGCAGTGAGGCTGAATCTAGTTATAGATATCCATATACGTCTGGTATTGTAGTACCGACACTATATCACAATGAGGCTGAATCTAGTTATAGATATCCATATACGTCTGGTATTATAGTACCGACACTATATCACAATGAGGCTGAATCTAGTTATAGATATCCATATACGTCTGGTATTATAGTACCGACACTATATCACAATGAGGCTGAATCTAGTTATAGATATTCATATACGTCTGGTATTGTAGTACCGACACTATATCACAATGAGGCTGAATCTAGTTATAGATATTCATATACGTCTGGTATTGTAGTACCGACACTATATCACAATGAGGCTGAATCTAGTTATAGATATTCATATACGTCTGATATTATAGTACCGACACTATATCACAATGAGGCTGAATCTAGTTATAGATATCCATAAACCTCTGGTATTGTAGTACCGACACTATATCACAATGAGGCTGAATCTAGTTATAGATATCCATATACGTCTGGTATTGTAGTACCGACACTATATCACAATGAGGCTGAATCTAGTTATAGATATCCATATACGTCTGGTATTATAGTACCGACACTATATCACAATGAGGTTGAATCTAGTTATAGATATTCATATACGTCTGGTATTATAGTACCGACACTATATCACAATGAGGTTGAATCTAGTTATAGATATTCATATACGTCTGGTATTGTAGTACCGACACTATATCACAATGAGGTTGAATCTAGTTATAGATATCCATATACGTCTGGTATTGTAGTACCGATACTATATCACAATGAGGCTGAATCTAGTTATAGATATCCATATACGTCTGGTATTGTAGTACCGACACTATATCACAATGAGGCTGAATCTAGTTATAGATATTCATATACGTCTGGTATTGTAGTACCGACACTATATCACAATGAAGCTGAATCTAGTTATAAATATCCATATACGTCTGGTATTGTAGTACCGACACTATATCACAATGAGGCTGAATCTAGTTATAAATATCCATATACGTCTGGTATTATAGTACCGACACTATATCACAATGAGGCTGAATCTAGTTATAGATATCCATATACGTCTGGTATTATAGTACCGACACTATATCACAATGAGGCTGAATCTAGTTATAGATATTCATATACGTCTGGTATTGTAGTACCGACACTATATCACAATGAGGCTGAATCTAGTTATAGATATTCATATACGTCTGGTATTGTAGTACCGACACTATATCACAATGAGGCTGAATCTAGTTATAGATATTCATATACGTCTGGTATTGTAGTACCGACACTATATCACAATGAGGTTGAATCTAGTTAAAGATATCCATATACGTCTGGTATTGTAGTACCGATACTATATCACAATGAGGCTGAATCTAGTTATAGATATCCATATACGTCTGGTATTGTAGTACCGACACTATATCACAATGAGGCTGAATCTAGTTATAGATATTCATATACGTCTGGTATTGTAGTACCGATACTATATCACAATGAGGCTGAATCTAGTTATAGATATCCATATACGTCTGGTATTGTAGTACCGACACTATATCACAATGAGGCTGAATCTAGTTATAGATATTCATATACTTCTGATATTATAGTACCGACACTATATCACAATGAGGCTGAATCTAGTTATAGATATTCATATACGTCTGATATTGTAGTACCGACACTATATCACAATGAGGCTGAATCTAGTTATAGATATCCATAAACGTCTGGTATTGTAGTACCGACACTATATCACAATGAGGCTGAATCTAGTTATAGATATCCATATACGTCTGGTATTGTAGTACCGACACTATATCACAATGAGGCTGAATCTAGTTATAGATATCCATATACGTCTGGTATTATAGTACCGACACTATATCACAATGAGGTTGAATCTAGTTATAGATATTCATATACGTCTGGTATTGTAGTACCGACACTATATCACAATGAGGTTGAATCTAGTTATAGATATTCATATACGTCTGGTATTGTAGTACCGACACTATATCACAATGAGGTTGAATCTAGTTATAGATATCCATATACGTCTGGTATTGTAGTACCGATACTATATCACAATGAGGCTGAATCTAGTTATAGATATCCATATACGTCTGGTATTGTAGTACCGACACTATATCACAATGAGGCTGAATCTAGTTATAGATATCCATATACGTCTGGTATTGTAGTACCGACACTATATCACAATGAGGCTGAATCTAGTTATAGATATCCATATACGTCTGGTATTGTAGTACCGACACTATATCACAATGAGGCTGAATCTAGTTATAGATATTCATATACGTCTGGTATTGTAGTACCGACACTATATCACAATGAGGCTGAATCTAGTTATAGATATCCATATACGTCTGGTATTGTAGTACCGACACTATATCACAATGAGGCTGAATCTAGTTATAAATATCCATATACGTCTGGTATTATAGTACCGACACTATATCACAATGAGGCTGAATCTAGTTATAGATATCCATATACGTCTGGTATTATAGTACCGACACTATATCACAATGAGGCTGAATCTAGTTATAGATATTCATATACGTCTGGTATTGTAGTACCGACACTATATCACAATGAGGCTGAATCTAGTTATAGATATTCATATACGTCTGGTATTGTAGTACCGATACTATATCACAATGAGGCTGAATCTAGTTATAGATATTCATATACGTCTGATATTATAGTACCGACACTATATCACAATGAGGCTGAATCTAGTTATAGATATCCATAAACGTCTGGTATTGTAGTACCGACACTATATCACAATGAGGCTGAATCTAGTTATAGATATCCATATACGTCTGGTATTGTAGTACCGACACTATATCACAATGAGGCTGAATCTAGTTATAGATATCCATATACGTCTGGTATTATAGTACCGACACTATATCACAATGAGGTTGAATCTAGTTATAGATATTCATATACGTCTGGTATTATAGTACCGACACTATATCACAATGAGGTTGAATCTAGTTATAGATATTCATATACGTCTGGTATTGTAGTACCGACACTATATCACAATGAGGTTGAATCTAGTTAAAGATAATCATATACGTCTGGTATTGTAGTACCGATACTATATCACAATGAGGCTGAATCTAGTTATAGATATTCATATACGTCTGGTATTGTAGTACCGACACTATATCACAATGAAGCTGAATCTAGTTATAGATATTCATATACGTCTGGTATTATAGTACCGATACTATATCACAATGAGGCTGAATCTAGTTATAGATATCCATATACGTCTGGTATTGTAGTACCGACACTATATCACAATGAGGCTGAATCTAGTTATAGATATTCATATACGTCTGGTATTATAGTACCGACACTATATCACAATGAGGCTGAATCTAGTTATAGATATCCATATACGTCTGGTATTGTAGTACCGACACTATATCACAATGAGGCTGAATCTAGTTATAGATATTCATATACGTCTGGTATTTTAGTACCGACCCTATATCACAATGAGGCTGAATCTAGTTAAAGATATCCATATACGTCTATATGTTACAGTGTTAATGTTACAGTGGATCTGTCTATATGTTACAGTGTTTATGTTACAGTTGGTCTTTCTATATGTAAGTGTTTATATTACAGTGGGATGTCTATATGTTCCAGTGTTTATGTTACCGTGGGTCTGTCTATATGTTATTATGTTTCAGTGAATCTGTTTTTTTTGTTGCAGTGTTCATGTAACAGTAGGTATGTCTATATATTATAATGTTTATGTTAACCAGAGTTCAAAGCTTTCTTGATCAAAACATGGTTACCGAAGCTGTGTTGATTAAGTACATGGTAACCGAAACTGAGTTGATCAAGTACATGGTAACCGAAGCTGTGTTAATCAAATACATGGTAACCGAAACTGTGTTGATCAAGTATATGGTAACCGAAACTGTGTTGATCAAGTACATGGTTACTGAAACTGTGTTGATCAAGTACATGGTAACGGAAGCTGTCTTGATCAAGAACATGGTAACCGAAGCTTTCTTGATCAAGTACATGGTAACCGAATCTGTGTTGATCAAGTACATGGTAACCGAAGCTGTCTTGATCAAGAACGTGGTAACCGAAACTGTGTTAATCAAGTTCATGTTAACCGAAGCTGTCTTGATCAAGTACATGGTAACCGAAACTGTGTTGATCAAGTACATGGTAACCGAAGTTGTCTTGATCAAGTACATGGTAACCGAAACTGTGTTGATCAAGTACATGGTAAACGAAGCTGTCTTGATCAAGTACATGGTAACCGAAACTGTGTTGATCAAGTACATGGTAACCGGAACTGTGTTGATAAAGTACATGGTAACCGAAACTGAGTTTATCAAGTACATTATCATGTTGTTGACGCGACGTCAGAAGTTGAGGCTTACGCCGATTTCAGGGTAATGCGGAAAATAAAAAAAATGTTAATATGGTTGAATAATCATATAATATACACCATTTTATATCAAATCAAAGATAATTTCATTTTCTTTGTAATTACAATATTTTTATTTACCGTCGTGTAACACGTACATCAGGGAAAACGTTAACTTTTTGCTGCAACTGAAAAACACGGTGCGAGATGTAACAGAAATTATCAAGTGGTTCGAGTTAATAAGCGATGTTAGGGTGCAAAACCGAGCCAAATCGTTTTAAAAACAAACACATATGACGTTGAGACCTGCACAGAGGAAATGATGTCAAAAAAAGGATAGCGGCAACAAATGAAAAGATGGAAAATTATAATTTAAAACTATAGAAAATTGTGAGAGTCTTTTGGAAAAAAAGGAATGAAGAAAACCATGGCTTAGTATTAATGTAATTTCACAATTTATTTTTCAACAAAAAAATACTGTATGTACATTTAAACAAAAGTGTCTTCTTGTTATTTATGAATTTTTTCGTAAAGTAGAAAAAGAAATTAAGTTTGAAAAGTTTGTATGGAAATACGATTTCTAGTAAAAATGTCACAAATTATAAAAAAATGTGTATTGTAAATTCCACTACAAAGTTTCTCATCCAATAAAATGTTTCCTATTAAATGCATATTTATTTTATTTAAATCACATAACAGTGTTTTTATAAAGAACAATATGTGGTTATATTATTGTAAATCTCCAACGCATAACAAAGATATAACAGTTTATAGATTTCAAGTAAAAAATGTCACAACGCTAATTTTTAAATCAACCTGACGTAGCGTGTATTTGAGAAAATACGGTTTTAAGGAGCGTAAATTACAGCATCATCTGTTCTTTGTGTTATTTAAAATAAAAAAAAACAAAAAACATTCAATTTGAATGTAGACGACTATCTATCAATTTTAAATGTACTAAAGGAAATCGATATAACTTTGTAAATTGTATGTATGTAAACGTATTACAGATTACCATAATATATGTGATTCAGTCATACCATTTGACACGTGAGCTAATGTGTACCGTTATTTTTTTTGCTAATGCTATCAATTATATCGGCTCAATGTGTTGTTATTAACTTATTATATTGTCCGATAAAACATCTTATCAAATGTTACCGCACGTTTTATTTAAATTAATCAAAATTAACATAGATTTTGACGTTCGTATTTCACGACGTTTTTTGACGTTACACTTATCAGCTTCAACTTTTTCCATGTTTCTCAAAAAATACTTATGCGATAAATACAATGTATATAGCTAAATGAACATGTCTCCACAATTTGTATAAAAGCATAAATTACAATGTTTGTGTTCGATTGTTTTACATTTCTTTAGTTTTCATAGTTTATTATCTTTACCTTAAGGTTGAACATGTTATGTTTTACATCTATTTCATTTTCAGTGTTGATTATGTTATCTAATCACCATAATACTAAACATTTAACATCAGTTATCTTGATCTACTAAATGAAACCCTTTTTCAGTCTTTTTCTTGTTTTTACCGAATATAAATTTACATGGTCATTCTTTTACACTTACTAAAATAAATGACGAGCGTCTTCACTAGCGATGCGCTTGTTTTTTATTACTTTATGTAATTTTATACCTTACAGTACGTTCATCGTATTTTTCTCTTATGATTTCAGGATTTTAAATTCAAGTATGTATTATTAAAAAGATGTTCATAAAGGGAAATAAATGGCTTTCGACTAAGACTCCATTATTTGGACGACGATATGAATGGCGCTTACGGACGGTGATCAGATGAAGTATCGTTTGAATTGCAGAACTGTATTGATTAAAGGACAAATCCACTCAATGCAGGTTGCGCTTGCAATTTAATTATTCTATTGATATAATTTGTTTTACATATTCTTTTATTAAAACTGACATTCTGTCTCATATTGGACAAATTAAATGTCAATTCATGGAGAAACATTTGCTCACAGTCGAATTATGTCTAGTAATTGATGCATTTGTAGATCTTTGATTTTACAACTAATGCTCTTTTTAATGAATTACCTTTTCCTTTATTCTTCATTATTTGCTTATTTAAAAGCAACAAAAATGCATAAAGCATTTTATGGCACCCATTCCGGTTTTAAATTTGAATAACTCTGTATTATCCAGGCTGTTACAACATTTCCAGAGCATTGCATGTAAATTATATTCGAATTTGCATCGGTGTACACGACATTTTCAGACATGCAAATATAAACATAATACATTTATAACGCAACTGTGATTTTAAGTGAAAATTCAAATGACAACTGAAAAGCATAAAAAACTTATTATTTGCGATTGTTTATTTCGTTATCTGCTCTGATCAATATATGTAAAACATTAGACGCACTTGACGCACTTTGAATATGAACTGAAGATGAGTAAAACAGACTTATTTAATGCTGTCATACGTGTTCTGTTTTTGTAAGTTTGGTTTGTGTTAATATCACAGTAGCTGCAAAATTATGTCAATTCTTATTTTACAATAATACACTGTTGATCAATGCATACAATAATAACTTGTTGATTAATGCATACAATGACAAGACAATACATATGCATATTTGTAACACAAAACACACACACACACACACACATGCATATTTGTAACACACACACACACACACACACACACACACACACACACACACACACACACACACACACATACATACATACAGTTACATATGCATATCTGTAACATACACACAGTTATATATGCTTATCAGTAACATACACACAGTTATATATACCTATCTGTAATACACACACAGTTACATGTGCAATTCTGCATCATACATCAGATTATATATGCCTATGTGTAACATACAAACAGTTATATATGCTTATTTGTAACATACACACAGTTGTATATGCCTATATGTAACATACACACAGCTATATAATGCCTATCTGTAATATACACACAGTTATATGTGCAATTATGTAACAAACATCAGATTATATATACCTATTTGTAACATTCACAGAGTTATATATGCCCATCTGTAACATTCACAGAGTTATATATGCATAAATGTAACATACACACGATTATATATGCCTATCTGTAACATACACACAGTAATATATGCCTATATGTACCATTCACACAGTTATATATGCCTACATGTTACATCCACCCAGTTATATATGCCTATATGTAATATACACACCACAGTTATATATGCCTGTCTGTAACATATACACAGATATATATGCCTATATGTAACATACACACGGTTATAAATGCTTATATGTAACATACACACAGTTATATATGCCTATCTGTAACATACACACAGTTGTATATGCCTATATGTAACATACACACAGTTATATAAACCTATCTGTAACAAACACACAGTTATATATGTCTATCTGTATCATACACACAATTATATATGCCTATCTGTAAAATGCACATAGTTATAAATGCCTATCTGTTACATA
Organism: Panopea generosa; assembly: GCA_029582155.1. Lineage (NCBI taxonomy): Eukaryota > Metazoa > Mollusca > Bivalvia > Adapedonta > Hiatellidae > Panopea > Panopea generosa. The sequence continues at coordinate 21,330,931 of CM055895.1, forward strand.
CACACAATTATATATGCCGATCTGTAACATACACACAGTTATATATGTCTACCATTAACATACACACAGTTATATATGCATATCTGCCAAATGAACACCGTTATAAATGCCAATCTGTTACATACATACAGTTATATATGACTATCTGTAACATACATACAGTTATATATGCTTATCTGTAACATACACACAGTTATATATGTCTATCTGTATCATACACACAGTTCTTTATGCCTATTTGTTACATACACATAGTTATAAATGCTTATATGTAACATACACACATTTATATATGCATATCTGTAGCATACACACAGTTATACATGCCTACCTGTAACATACAAACAGTTATATATGCCTATCTGTAACACACGTCCAGTTATATATGTCTATCTGAAACATACACACGATTATATATGATTATCTGTAACATACACACAGTTATATATGTCTGTTTGTATCATACACACAGTTATATATGCCTATCTGTAACATACACACAGTTATATTTACCTATCTGTAACATACACACAGTTGTATATGCCTATCTGTAACATACGTACAGTTATATATGCGTATCTGTAACAAACATATAGTTATATATGTCTATCTGTATCATACACACAGTTATATATGCCTATCTGTAAAATACACACAGTTGTATATGCCTATCTGTAAAAAAAACACAGTTATAAATGCCTATCTGTTATATACACACAATTATATATGCCTATATGTAACATACTCACAGTTATATATGCCTATCAGTAACAAACACACAGTTATATATGTCTGTCTGTAACATACACACACTTATATATGCCTGTCTGTAACATACACAGTGTTATATACGCCTATATGTAACATACACACTGTTATATACGCCTACCTGTAACATACACACAGTTATATACGCCTTTCTGTAACATACACACTGTTATACTGTCCATGAAATAAAGCCATTGTTATATCCCTATATGTTTATCGAATGTCCGACGTTTTTGTTACTAACGCTGTGCTCATAGCAGTCCATTATTTGTACCTTTATATGTTTATTTAATATTTATTTACCTTCATTAAAATAAAAGACTATTTGTCTAAATTAAACAACGAAGTTAAGGAAAGTTTCATCAATAATTGTAGGTATTGTTAGCTATCTTCATCGTTCAAATACAAAACTCCTATCATATATATCTGTAAAACTCCTATCATATATAACTGTAAAACTCCTATCATATATGCCTTTTAGTAGAACACATTTTTTACTACAAATTTTGTTATATGCATATTCAACTGTGTATTGTGTAATAAAACTATATTAAAAACAAAACAAAAGGTTTAGCAATGTTTAAAACTGGCCGAATGAACGTTTAACATTCTGTAAATATTAGTTTATAGTGTACATGTACTTTACGCTTAGGAAATGTTGCTATTTGAAGTGTTGCGTTTATACATAACGCGTCGTTAATTTGATTTTGAGCTTACTATGTTTCTTAGTGTATTTATTAACTCTTGACTAGTTAATTAAAATTGATAATTACTCTAACAATACATATTATTTTGGGCCATAATGTTAACTAGTTAATCGTTAATGATTTTTGCTTTTTTTTTTTAAAAAAAAAATTAATTTTAAAAAGAAAGAAAATATAACCACATAACAATTGTCAGACGTCGACTTAGTTGTTTTATTTTTTGTCTCGCCTTTTCGAAGAAAAAAATATATAGGTGCTACTTTTTTGACGACGGCGAGTGCGGCAGCGTGTCGATAACAAAATAAAAGTGAAATGGTTTGCGTTGAGCTCCGTTCTTCAGGAACTGTTTTAGTCTAAAGTCATCAAATGATGCCTTTGCATTAGGGGTAGTTTTGATCAAATTCATGCAGCATTTGATTCGGGTGACCGCGACCTTGACCCCCATGGATTTATAACCTGGCTTATGCAATGGTAAATGTTTACTCGAAAACTGTTTGTAGAGTTGTGTAATAAGTAGAACTTTTTTATAGTTCTCAAGCGATGTAGGCAAAACCTTTAATTTCACGGAATCCTCTTGTAGTCCAAATATAAAACGAGCAAGAAAGTGTGGCTTATATTTGGAACGCGTGTTAGAGTATACTCATTTTTTTCTCTTTTGCGAATGCACTTTTATAAATACATTTTTTTAACAAATAAGGAAAATTCTCTAATTCTTTATGATTTTCTTTCAGTATTATTGCCAAAATTTAGTTTGATAAGACCAAATACAAGATGCTGATATATATCACATGCAGGAATAAAAATATGGAAACATTGTGATGGACTTAAGATATCAATATGTTCAAATACTTGTTATGATATCAAAATCTGCTGCTCAAGTGGTTGGATATATTTCGATCATTTTCACATACCAATAAAACCCCATGTGTTCCCCGTGGCAATAAATGGATATTTAAATAGGTGTGTATTCTTAATTGCACAGACAAACATGAAGTAGATTTGAAGACTTAATGTTGACACATACGTTGTTTACGTTATCCATTCCATTAGTGTAATGTTTGCCGATAAATAATTATATACGGAATTGTAAAGTATTTCAAACATATACTCGCTGCTAGGAATTGTTTAAATCATCCCTGAATCAAAGTTTGTTGTTTTTTATCCAAATCTGTCTAATATGTTAATGGTGATTTTAGGCCTAGGTTTATTATATATGTGTGTGTGTGTGATTGGAGTGTATTGTTTTGTATTGATGTTTGGTTTACAAGTATACCTCCCTGTACCACCTATATTTACTTATTTCCATACATCCAGCATCGAATTTTATTACCATCTCTCTTTGCTGTTTTCACAAATTAATGCCATTAAACCACAGAAAATCCAATTAAATACGCCATGCTACCGTGGTGTATGGCTTTTTAAAATACCAACATAAATAAGAGTATGTTCAATGGCTGCTTTCTTTGATACGGTATTTGATTGTTTGTTTTTATTTCGGTGCTTTTATTTATTTTGAGGATATTGTAAATTTTTATGGCATGCTCTCTTTCCTCTAATTGACATAAAATGCATTTAAGGCTGATAGTTGTGTTTAATATTTTAAGAGCAGAAAATGCACTCAGACAACTACAGTGTCAGCAGTATTGTATCACATATAATATATAATGCATATTGTGTTCACTATCTACTCATATCTTCAATTTAATATATTGTCATACTTCTAATTCATCTATTCATGTAAAATTTTAAAAGTCTATATGCATATTATATATATATTCAAAGAAATTTTAATCTCCAAATAGAATACAACAGATAACATTTAAAAAGTTCTCTAATTTGAATTGTGTGGTTCAAAGAAAATGTTGACGCTCAGCACATCATAAGCTCAAGAATCCATATACTATTTAAATATGTATATATAGATTTTTTAAAATAAATTGCAATCTTCTTATTAAATAATGCAAATACTATTTCAAAAAACAAAGAACGTTGATAGATATGTGCATATACATGTATGGACAAATCATTTTTGTTTTGTCTTTTTATATAGGATAGTCGTTTATGGAGCATTGTATGAAACTTAGTATTGCTAGTATTGCTAGTGAAATAAAAAAAATGATTTGCCATCCGCGGGACTCGAACCGTGGTCGCCCGGGCGACAACATGTGATGCATTTATCAGCTTAACTTACTAGATAAATGAATATGAAAAGAATAAGTAATTAATCAAATAAACAATTAGAATATAACAAAGTACCGAAAAAAAGTAAAAACTTGCTGGTTTATATCTCAAAACTAAATCACAATGTAGAATAATTGGCAATTCGGAACTGAAATGGGCTGATCAAGCATACGGTGCTGTTTCATGCACAAACATCTTTGCTACTTACAAACTAACCGAGGATTCTTTTTAAATCTGTTTGAGAAAAAAAATGGTTATTTGATTTTTGTGAGAACAATGTTTTGGAGGAAAACATAAGTTATATATAAGTTGAGCTGTGTTTTAGTGATGGATATGAATACTTGATTTTTCAAATTCAGTTGGACACTCTTTGAAATATCAAATTATTTATTTAGCAGATTTCGATGAACATTTTTGACAGATGAAAAGTTTGATTATTTCTTTTATCGGAAATTTATATCTACTCTTTATTTTATGCATTTCAAATGCCTACTCGTATATAAAGTAGAAAAATACTGATATCCTGATATCTAATTTATATATACATGCCAATATTATAAAAGCAAAGGTTACCACCTTTGGCTAAAACATGTTCCCTAAATAATAGCCTTGGATAAGTCACAGTAAAAGATGTATATTGATTTTAATACAAAACAGAACAGAACATATCTTTATTCAGACTTGTATATAGTACATCATCATAGTATACAAACAAACTTACAATGTTAAATCACGTAACAAAATTAACAACTCATATAAACATTATAAAAAGTTTATAACGTTAATCCCTTAAAAGTATTTCATTTGGTTTTTGTTTTTGTTTTTTATCCTTTCGTTTTAGAGAGGATGAACCAATAGTTATGTAGCGTTATTGTTTAACGTATTAGTTCTGTCTTTAAGAGCATTTTAATGTATCTAGCTAGATTAATTAAATTAGTTTTATTTGTAGTTTTCATTGATTCAATAAACTTAAACATAGAAGATCTTTGGAAAAAGAACATACAAAATAAATAATTACTACATGCTCATTATCTAAATTTATTTCTGATTAATTAATTATAAACTTTAACAACAAATCAATAGTTTAAGATCCAAAATCATTCTTATTAGTTTAGTGATTTTGAATTTAGACTTCATATGGAATGATCGAGTCTGTGATTTAAGAGGAAATGTCAAGGAGAATGTCTGTCACTTATACACGCATAGTAACAATAATCGCATTTGAATGTTGACTAAAACACAATCAAACTATATATTATCTACATTTAAACCTGTTTAAGCGACCACCTCTATTAAGCAGCCACTTATGTTCAGCAGCCACATTTGCTTTTCCCTATTTCTCTGCTTCAGAGCAAAGTAACCTGTATTAAGTAACAACCTGTCTTAAGGGGGCCACTTTTGCTCCTTCCCATTACTGGCTGCTTAAGACATGTTTGACTGTATGTAAAACGTATTCTCAATTTAGCAATGAATGATTGCATAGACAATAATTTATGTAAAAACTGAATTTAATGGTTAAGTGGTAACTTATTTTTTAAAGCTGTTTCATTGCGGGTTTTATATTTTGTTCAATTAAAATATCAAATTATCATTATTATAATAAATATGGACATTCGCATGTTTTTAAGTTTCATATCACAGTACAAGCAGAACTGTTAACCATTCATTTTGCATTTGTTATTAAACTTGTTGGTATTTGTTATTTTTTAATGTGTTTTATGTGCCGAATAGAATATTACTTAATACATATTTTTGGTTTAACTTTGTTTATAATATTTATTGACAATTATGGTGTTCAACAGAAGTATTTTCCTGAGTGTTCTCTTGTATGTAAGATTATATTTACAATTGCTTAAACAACAATACGAACAGTACTGATAAAACCGTATCTTTGCAAATTAATTTAATGTTTTTGTTTAAAATTTCAAATCGCATATGGATAAAAACAACAGATACTATCTATTCCTCTTTGCGTATTACACAGACCAGTCCATTGTTTTGTCTAACATTTTAGCCTTGATTTAAATAAATGTTTTCACTCAATTAATGGTGCGTCTTCTAAATAAAAATATAAATAAAGGAATGTATAACAGGTAACCAGTCACACGTATCATACAAACACAAATAATGCTTTTAATAAAGTATAAGCCTTACAGTCACTATAAATACTAACGCTACTACTTCTTATGCTGCTGTTGCTGCTACTATTTATACTAAATATTTTATTATATTACTACTGTTACTACATCATCACCTGGTACAACTACTACTACTACTACTACTACTACTTCTACTATTCTACTATAACTACTTCTACTACTACTACTACTTTTTCTTCTAATACTACTATTCTACTACTACTATTACTACTACTACTATACTATTTCTAATCTACTACTACTACTTCTATTACTACATCATCACCTGCTAATACTACTACTATTCTACTAATACTACTACTACAACAACAACAACAACAACAACAACAACAACTACTACTACTACTACTACTACTACTACTACTACTACTACTACTACTACTACTACTACTACTACTACTACTACTACTACTATTACATCAACTACAGTTACTGCTGCTGAATTGAGTTCAGATGTTACATTTGCCATATTTATTTCATTATGTCTATTTTAATGACGACATTTGAACCAGGCATGTTATTTAAGTGTCGTTGTATAAGTAAGAAAGCACGATGTATTAGTCATTATTTGAGAAAACAGTGTCGTTGTATAAGTAACAAAGCACGGTGTATAAGTCATTCTTTGAGAAAACAATGTTCTTGTAAAAGTAAGAAAACACTAGTAGTTCTTTCAGAAAACAGTGTCGTTGTATAAGTAAGAAAACACGGTGTATTAGTCATTCTTGGAGAAAACAGTGTACTTGAACAAGTAAGAAAGCAAGGTGTATTAGTAGTTCTTTCAGAAAACAGTGTCGTTGTTTAAGTAAGAAAACACGGTATATCAGTCATTCTTTGAGAAAACAGTGTACTTGTATACGTAAGAACGCACGGTGTTTTAGTCATTCTTTGAGAAAACAGTGTCGTTGTATAAGTAACAACGAACGGTGTATTAGTCATTCTTTGAGAAAACAGTGTCGTTGTATGATCAGAAGCCGATTTCAAACAGTAAATATCTCATTAATAGGTAAACTACGAAGTGATTTCCATATTGTGCAATAACAATTTAAATAATGTTTCCATTGCAAGTCTCTTATTTAAACTCACTGAAAAACGGGCGTTTATCCAAAATGTCAATTATTCGGTGAAATTCACTAGACACCATGTTATCCAAATATATCAATGTTCATAATGGCGAGATGTCTAAAATAATAGCTAGACTGATAAACAAGGATAAGCCAATTTAAAACAGAAATATCGCCATTAATTGTGTGGTTTGTACTATGTTTATCTCATGAAGGAATCAAATAGGTTGGTGGCGTCATATCCGCCGTTAAGTTCGTATTGTAAGACTTCTGTTAAACTTGAATTAAAGGACTAAGCACCGACAGTGAATTGACCAATGCAGATAGATATTTCTTTATTTAAGCCTCACCATGGTTAATACAGTATATACATTAAATAAACATTATAATAAACAATAAACCATGTCGTTCTATAAAGAATTATAAGAGACTATATTTACATATTAATACCTATCTCAAACCAATTTGTCACAATTTATATCACTTGCTGTTTATACATTTGCTTGTTTGCTGATAACCTTACAGAATAGCAAACACGCCTGCAGAATAGCACATATAACACACCATGTTTTAACGTCTAAATACACTGTAAAAATGAGAGGCCGGTGCTAATCGTGTCTAGAATGTTAACAAAATTATATAAGATTACGATGTGAGGAGGAAAATAAATGCTAACTCATCTGCTTCTTAAAGCTTAAAAAATATTTAGAAATATCGAATATCATTCTAGATCAGATCTAGAATGAACTGACTAGCACCGACTAGTCGCAATATCACGTTTCATTACATAAATACAAGAGATCTTTAATAACAAAGGTATAAATAGATGTAATATGTTAACTTACTTTTTAGGATCAAATGACGTTAACGTAATTTGGTAATTTATTTAGAAAACCTATTTATGGAAGGAAATGTCAGCGACAATGTTAGGAATCGTTATTGTGTTTGCAGTGGTAATAAGTTAAGTATTAAAAACAAGTATTACAAAAAAAAATCGGCTAATTTCCTTTTTAAATTATAATGCAAAAACTATTGATATCTATTTTACATTTATATCATTACAGGGAAATGTGGAGCTGAATCAATTGAAGTTTATCTAACGGTTTATTAACAGAAACAAAAAGAAATCAGATAATCATTCTTGGTGAACATGATTATATGGAAGTCAACAAAAATCACTACATTAGATTGTTACAAGCTTTAACGAATGGCATTTGGAATGTTATTTCTTGTTTTTTAAAAAAGTTGTTTACGAAGGCTTTTCAATAAATAAACACCCATTGCCATTATGCAAGATAACATGGTGTATCATTTATTCGTCATTAAACAAGCAAACATTGTGTAATAGTCATTATTTGAGAGAACAATTCTTTATTTCTATTGGTGCATACCGCCAGTGTTGTCTCGGGTTATTAATATCCACGACGCCTACATGGTATTATTGATAATAACATCTGCCCGGGCGAAACATGTGCACTTCTGAAATGACACAAGAAAAGCAATTATGTACTGGGATGAAGTACCTACTTCGAATACACAACTTATTACAAGAGGGTAAACTGCGAAGTAATTTATATAGTTGCACGGTAACGTTTCAAACGTGGTTACCATTACTATTACAGACATACGGCAATTTTGATGTATGTTCCCTTAAAATAACGTATACGCACGTTTCAAACATCTTTTTTTTCGTAATATAGTACGTTGTACAACATTATTTGAAATAATGACCCGTGACCAAACATTTAAGAATGGCGTTATTAAAAATATTCATTAAATGACGGATATGATTATTGATTTCAAACATCAAGTTTAGGTTGTAACATATATGTCATATAAATATTTAACAGTATTACAAACACTACACCACTTCGGTACCTGTGTGCTTACATATCTGTTTTACAAAAGAATTATTCATGAATTACTACTACAATGATCTGGGGAGTATAAATTATATTACATTTAAACGGTGTAGATTTCAACAATTTTATTTCATATCGTTTACACTTGATTTCTATCAATGACCATAGATTCGTGTGTTTTTTTTTAATTCATACGCTATGACATTAAAATATTCTTGCATGTGTGCAGACTCTAATGTTTTGTTCTATTTTCTAAAGGAGCATATCCAGTGTTAATACAGCATTATTGGCATATTCGTGTTCATATATGACAATATATTACTTTCTTCTTTTTATTGATGGGACAAATACAATTCTAAGGAAATATAGATTTGAAATGATATTTATTTATTCAAATTTTTAAAACTAACGTGACCTTAACAGGATATGTATTAACAGTTTCTTAATAAAGTCGTTTCAGATAGTAATTCTTGACAATTAACTTTTTCGTGTGAATATGATTGTATAGGTGTACATACTATAGTATTATTTCGACACGTGTGCATCACAAGTGTACAGCACACGAGTAAAATTCGATTTAAAAAGTGCCGTGTATTCTTTTAAACACATTGAAAATTTGGAGTTTATCCCCCACCCCCCTCCCCCCACCCCTGGGAGGTTAACCAGAACACGAGCACATCCCATCTCCACAAGTAACTGATAACTTCGCTTTTGAATCAGCGATGAGAGACGAATGCTAATGAGACACAATGCCGTATATCAATCATCACGGAGACTGTTGCCGGGCGGGGATTATTAGTAAATTACCATAACTAAAAGTACACATGCATGTACCGGAGCACAACTACAATATGCAAAATTGGACTTAAAACAGCTACTCACTGGCAAGTTAGACCAAAATCGATTGAGAAGTTTAGGAGAAGAAGAATTGACAAAAAAGTTTGATTTATATGCATACATTTACCTTTAAAACAATCAAATGGCATTGATATACACGACTTGATTATATACTAATATTCCCGTAACAAGTTTCGCCAAAGTCGATTGAAATGTAGGAGTAGAACTGACAAGAAAGAGCGACAATTTTATTAACATTACAATAAATAAAGGGTCATAACTCTTAAAAAAAAACAACATTTATTTGAATGGTATAACATAATTGCCATCTGGGCTGCTACTGCCTAGCAAGTTATCGGTTTAGAAGAGTGAAGTTAAATGTGACATAAACGGAGACTTACGGACGTAGGAACTGACGGACAAAGACAACGCTATATTTCCCTATAAAAGGCAATGTCACAGAAGTAACTCATGTCTTGTACCATCAGCTAAATGCAATTATGTTTAAAATTCAAGTAAACATAACTAAGTCGCTAAATAATAATCAATCATTATTGAATTATTTACAAAATAGTATAAATAATGCACAACCATTTTAAAATATAAACTTTTAACGACCACTTTGTATTATAACAGGAAACGTTTAATGATAACTAAAACAAACACATTATACTGGGTTTAATGCGTCCAGAGCTCGGTGAACATCCAATAGAAGTTGCTATGTTCTTGTTAAATTTGTTGTTGAGGACCTCAGTAAAGATTGAAATATGTTCAACTGAGTGTCACTGTTAAATAAAGTCATTACTTGTATCACTTTTATTACTGTTATTATAATATCTGTTTAGGCACAAATGTAAATGCATTCAAAATGTCAGTCTTTAAATAAACAAAGTTGTGGAAGTCAATAACAAACCACTACGTGATAGTTACAAAGTTCCAATATTGACGGCTCGGAAAATAATGTTCTTGAATATGTTTACGCAATACTTTCAATATTACTCTCACGCAGGTAAACGCTGTGCATCATTTGTTATTTGAGAAAACAATTCCCTTTTTCTTTAGTCAGTGTAGTCTCTGATTATTTATATCCATAACACCTACGCGGTGTTATTGGAACAGCACTTGCATAACTGATGCAAATCAGAAATAGTACAGGAAACGTAATTAACACGTTGACTTTAAATGTATTTTTATAAAAAAAAAATATCAAAAGAGTAAACTACGTAGTGATCTCTATTGGTGTTCAATAGCATTTCAGTTTCGGTAATTATTACAAATGTCTAATCTGAGCTGATCAATTATTATGCAGCAATCAAAAACAGAAGTCTTCTCAATTCTGTTGTTATGTATCGCTGTGTTATGAATATAAACATATGTAATATGTTGATAACAAATACATATTTAAATCGTTTTAACCAAGTATCGCCATTAATTTTGTTGTTTTTGTTATGTTTGTTTTTCGACAGATTGGACCAGGTGCATGACATCCTATCCTTCGTAAAAATAAGAAAATATATACACGTATTTATAAAACATGAGGTAATTATGCTAACATCTATTGCGTTTACTTATTTTGAAAATAAATTGCGTTAATGTTACAAGGTCATTTAATAGACTAGTGATATTTTATAGCTAATTTTTGATAACCGATTGTACCTGCCAAGTCACATGGCCAAGTAAATCTGCCAAGTCACATGGCCCAGTACATCCGCCAAGTCACATGTCCCATCCAGCCACATACCACATTATTCCCACCCAATCACATTATACTGACACGGAACTTTTAGTTTTGAAAAACAACGAGTGTCAATCGAGCAAGCAGCTATACCGGTATCATTGTCTTTTAATATGCATCGTCGGTGACCTAAGTCAATCTTGCCCACTTCGAGTCCTTGCGCTACACTCTATTCACGTATGTTAACGTCTTGCACGATCAAAACGTGTAACACTCTTGGCAAACTAATGGTGACAGGCGAATTGATGGTAACACAAGAAACCCAGGGAGAGAGTTAAAAACTACAGCTTCCTATATATAAGGCGTAAACTCCAAAAAACAATCACCTACTATGGGTTTTAAATTGTTTACTAGCTAGTTTTTAGTGGAATATAAATATATATTAATTTTACAAAACACATGCATTTTGATAAGCCGTTACCCTTCGGCTGCTATAGGTTACAGTGTATAATCGATCTTCCTAATTTATATTTACAATATGGAAAACAAATAAAGATGTGGAGAGATAATTGTTTATGCAAATGCTTAAGGCTTTCTTTGTTTCAAATAAATATCTGAAGCACGCATCGTGCCCTAATAAACTCAATTTAAAATGCAATAGTTTATGAGACAAACTTGTGTTCGAAAATGACACATGTATAAAAAATTAAAGGAATTTAAAGTAGATCTTATCCCTGCATATAACACTCGGTATTATAGTTGTAATCAGAGAGAGGGAGATGACACATTAACATCTAACTTTAATAAACGGTCATTAATTCCATCATACCATATTAATATATAGTTGGAAATTAACCATACTTAATGAGGGAAAAACGTTGGTAAATTATATTTTGTCAATATTAATATGGTTGAAATTATATGGTATTGATTTCACACGCACGCACGCACGCACGCACGCACGCACGCACGCACGCACCACACACACACATATATATATATGGAGATAATTATTTGTGAATAACCAATACATAAATATACAGACAAGACTACGGCGAGCGCGCCTAGCTACAATGCAAACCATAAAAACAATATCAAGGCCTCTACCAACCCAATATAATTGGTGTAAACCATGACTAATATGCTATGGTTTTACATGCAACACATCTAGGCTGGAAGGACAATTTACATACATGAACTGATAGCTTTATATGAATAGGATCCGGTTATTGGATTCATGACTACTCACATGCTATATAAAGGACACATTTTGAAACCCGTTGGATCGTGAATGTGCATCTGAAAAGATACCAAAAATCGGAAATTCCGTTGTCGTGATTTCAATTATCTCCCTTTATATATATATAGAGAGTGCATTTTCATTTATATCTTCATATGTTTTGTATAATATATTTATATGGTTAAACCATATGGTATTGATTCATACATATATATACATGTATATATATTCCATTTTCATTCATATATTCATACGTTTCATATACATTCTAAGTAGTGTTCGTATCCATATATATTTAGTTTGCCTCCATTTATTTGATCATTGCTATCATATATATATATTGTTGATTTCCATGTATGAGTTGCTAATTTTGTTCCAAATATCTGTCCATCAACTAAAATAATCACGGGATATAAATGACCAAACCGGATAACGCCTATGGGCAATGACGTCATACTATAAATGTTCGTTTAACAACTCCGTTGAGTTGAGTACATACCATGATGTCATAGCTCAAGAAGAAGGAACGCACAAGTAAATGAAAATGCTTAGAAACACAGAACTGTTAATACATAGGCAAATTCAAATCGCAAATTCATAGTCAATACTTGGGTTAGTAAAGCTGACGAAACTGTTATTGTATTTTCCTTCATGCGATCCGATTTAATTCATTATTTCAAAAGTACTTCACAATTATCTCAATAAGAAGAGCTAAATATAATTTCAGAAAATGCATTATTGCGTTTGTTCATGCTTATTATCGGCTATGCATGTATTGTTGATGCTGGTTACCGGCTTTGTATGTATTGTTGATGCTGGTTATCGGCTAAGCATGTATTGTTGATGCTGGTTATCGGCTATGCATGTACTGTTGATGCTGGTTACCGGTTTTTCATGTATTGTTGATGCTGGTTACCGGCTTTGTATGTATTGTTGATCCTGGTTACCGGCTAAGCATGTATTGTTGATGCTGCTTTAGACAAGAGTTGTCAGAAGACAACTAAGCTCGCCCCTGGGTGTCTAAGTCCAAAAAGGGCGATAACTGTGCCAAAATGCAATCCAGAGTTATGGTTCTTGTCTTTGTGTATTAGATTGATGATGGTGAAGACACATGCGAAGTTTCATTCACATCTAATGAGTTGTTGCATAGATATCTTAAACTTAAACACAAAAGTTTAGTCTGGGTGTCTACGGACGACGACGACGCCGGGGTCATGACAATAGCTCTCCTTGGACTTCGTCCCGGCGAGTTAAAAAAGAAAGCGGAACGATCTTTTTACGGTCAAAGCCCAAAGTAATCACAAATTCGGCGAAGGCACAATTTACTGTTACAAGTGGTAGTCAACGTAATTAAAAACACTTAAATATGACATTATTAACAAGAACAATAAAATACATAAAAACATAGTTTAGCAACATTTCGTCTGCCATGAAATAATTTTCGATAATTGTTATCAGAACCAATTATTATTTGTTTACAATTGTTGACTTTATCAGCTAAATAGGTATTTGAAAAAGTTTCGTTAACATTAAAACACAGACAACATACTTCGTTACGTATTTACAGAGGTTACATATTTGTATAACCGTCCCTTTCAAGTGTCAGTACACGTTTATAGAAGTGCAAGCATTTAAGACATTTACGACATCGGTATAATACATTCGTCATGATACCATCGTACGTTGAGCAATGTCGTCTGTCATCTTTTGACATTTAAGCTATAGACATTTAAGCTATAAGCAACATTTGACAAAATGAGAAACATGGAGATGTATATCTGTAATGACAATCCTAATCAAGTGTCAAATCTGAATATTAAATCAAACATGTCGATAATTACTCCATTTACATGCAACCCTTTGTCAGCGTGCATATCCAAAATACTTACTTTTCTTTTTTGCTTTTGTGTAATGACGGTTCAGATGGAAAATGCAGTATAACTTTGTTACAGTAGAATACAATTTTTGAAGGGCAAGGACACAACACAAGGAGTGTTCGCAAAGCATTTCCAGAAAAGTGCTTTATCTCTTTTAATTATTACTTTTTAAACATTAAATGTTGATTTAACATCAACGTATACTTTCTTCAAGGTATGAAGTAGTTTTGTTTGATATCGGCTAATCCTCGTCACAGATATCACAAAAAAACACAAAGATGGTTTGATGATTAAATAAAGTGAAAAGATGATTTATTCTAGACGTTTTTATTCATATAACATGTTACTAATGCCAAACTAAGAACGTTTTATCACAAAAAGACCAATTTAGCTAAGTATTGATGTTGAAATAAAGTGAAAACATGAGTTATTTAGACATTTAAATTAAAACTTTATCTCATATGTTAAATCCTCAGAGTTTAATGGCACAACATTAAATTTGCATATGCTTTTTGATGTTCAGATAAAGTGAACACATGATTTATTTAGACGTTTTATCGTGACGGCTAATTCTGTGCCTGCAACGTATACTCTCAAAATAATTCACTTTAAAAATTCATTTGAAATTGGCTTTTAAACGTGATGCTTTTTGGTTTATCGTTCAGAATCAAATGTTGCCAGAGTAACCCTGAAAAATAGTTATTACACAATTATGAGAGGATGTATGTAGAAGTTTTAGTTTTTCTTTACCCTCGCGCTTTGATACTAAGGTTAAGTAACTTGTGGGCAGCACAGGCAGGGTCGCTACTTCTCCCGTTGCTGCATCACTGGTTGGATAAGACGTTTATTTCTATGTCGGTTGATTTGTCTAAGTTGGTTCTTGTAGATAGTTGATAATGTCGTATCTAGTTGAGTGTAGTTATCTTGTAGGAGAAGGAAATGAAGATAAGTTGATTTTGTTGATAAAAAGGTTCCCGTCGAAAGAAGATTCTTGAAGTATTGTAGAGGCATGCCGATTCTTGTTGATTATCAAAACAACCCTTTCTAACACCACGGTAAAAGCATTAAACCAATGATAGTTTAAAATAGATGTCATCACCCAATCACCAAAGCAAAGACATTCAACATTGTTACTAAGAAGACTAGAGCGAAGTTTCGTACGTCCTTTTAACTCGGCGGTCGCTTGTAGAGTGGTGATCTTTTTTTATGAGAGGATAGTCTGGTGAGCCGCTTTATGGTGTGACGTCATGGGTAAGAACGACGTGGGATGCTCCAGTAAAACAGGTGTTAACTCCTCTCTGGCGGCTCTACTTCTGATAATTCCATGACGCTCATCCCTGTTGTCTCTATTTGTATAATTGTATCACGGCTATTATGAGTGTTTAGTCTTGCCAAGATAGTAACAATTGTTAACACTTCTTCCGTATGTATGCATTGTACAAGTGTTTGTATAAATTGTTAACATTTCATTTGTTTTATGCATTGCGCAATTGTTAACACTTCTTATGTTTATATGCATTGTACAGTTGTAAACACTTCCTCTGTGTGTATGCATTGTACAATTGTTAGCACTTCTTCTGTTTGTATGAATTGTACAATTGTTTGTAACATTTGTTAGCACTTCTTTTGTTTTTATGCATTGTACCATTGTTAACACTTCTTTTGTCAGTATGCATTGTTCATATTATGATTATTTTATAAAATTGGATTAACTTTCATGTTCCTTTCTCAGTGATCATTATTTAAACTGTGCCTTAATTAATTGATTGAGACTGGATTCATATTGTTTAGTTAAGTCATTAGATAAATATTGTTTGAGAAAAGCGTCCAAATATCGAACGCGCTGTACCTCTTGTTTTGGTAAAGATATAAGTACATGTTGCAGTTATATTTATATACTGATGGCCAACAGCACTCTTATATGTGTGCTTTGTGTAACAATGGCTGATATATACAGAGGTAAGTTGAACTGTGTATAAGTCAGACTTTTGCATGTATAGTTTTTTACTTATATATATATATATATATACATATTTTTGCCGGGCCCGATTAGCTTATTCGGTTACGCGTCTGACTATCAATCCAGGGGTCGTGAATTCGAATTCCCGCCCGGCAAGTCTCCGTGACGATTGATATACGGTATTGTGTTTCATTATCATTCGTCTCTCACCACTGGTTAAAGTGGAGAAGTTATCAGTTACTTGCGGAGATGGGTTGTGCTCGAGTATTTGTTAACCTTTAAGGAAACAGTGGTTATGTTAACTGATCGTCTGTTAGCCCTCGATGGCATAAAAGTGACGTTTAATATTCAATCAAACAACCAATTTAACGTATATCAAATGTAAAAGAAAACTGTTCTTGTTACTGTACAAACTATGTTCGATTTATATTTTGTTTTAAAAAAAACAAGCGATTAGAAAACACAACACAAGTTGCTAATGTTGGTTTTACCCTCAAACTGACTTTTTATTAGGCACGAAGATCTGTTTACAGATAATGTGGTTTTTACCCTCAAACTGGCCTTTTATTTGGTACGAAGATCTGTTTACAGATTGGCCTTTTATTAGGTATGAAGATCTGTTTAGAGATTATGGGGATTCCACCCTCAGACTGGCGTTTTATTAGGTACGAATATCTGTTTACAGATAATCGGGATTTCACCCTATAACTGGCATTTAATTAGGTACGAACATCTGTTTACAGATAATGGGATTTCATCCTCAGGCTGACGTCTTATAAGTAACGAATATCTATTTACAGATAATGGGATTTCACCCTAAGACTGGCCTTTTACTAGGTACGTAGATCTGTTTACAGATAATGGGGATTTCACCCTCAGACTGACGTTTTATTAGGTACGAAGATCTGTTTACAGATAATTGGGATTTCATCCTCAGGCTTGCGTCTTATAAGTTACGAATATCTGTTTACAGATAATGGGGATTTCACCCTAAGACTGGTCTTTTATCAGATACGAAGATCTGTTTACAGATAATGGGGATTACACCCTCAGACTGGCGTTTTATAAACTACGAATATCTGTGTACACATAATGGGGATTACACCCTCAGACTGGCGTTTTATTAGGTACGAAGATCTGTTTACAGATAATGGGGATTTCACCCTCAGACTGGCGTCTTATAAGTTACGAATATCTGTTTACAGATAATGGGGATTTCACCATAAGACTGGCATTTTATTAGGTACGAAGATCTGTTTACAGATAATTGAGATTTCACCATAAGACTAGCATTTTATTAGGTACGAAGATCTGTTTACAGATAATTGGGATTTCACCCTCTGACTGGCGTTTTATTAGGTACGAAGATCTGTTTACAGATAATGGGGATTTCACCCTCAGACTGGCATTTTATTAGGTACGAAGATCTATTTACAGATAATGGGGATTTCACCCTCAGACTGGCCTTTTATTAGGTACGAAGATCTGTTTACAGATTGGCATTTTATTAGGTACGAAGATCTGTTTACAGATAATGGGAATTCACCCTCAGACTGCCGTTTTATAAGTTACGAATATCTGTTTACAGATAATGGGGATTTCACAATAAGACTGGCATTTGATTAGGTACGAAGATCCGTTTACAGATAATGGGCATTTCATCAGCAGACTGGCGTCTTATAAGGAACGAATATCTGTTTACAAATAATGGGGATTTCACCCTCAGACTGGTCTTTTATTTGGTATGAAGATCTGTTTACAGATAATGGGGATTTCAAAATAAGACTGGCCCTTTATTAGGTACGAAGATCTGTTTACAGATAATCGGGATTTCACCCTCAGACTGGGTTTTTATTTGGTACGAAGATCTGTTTACAGATAATGAGAAGTTCACCCTCAGACTGGAGTTTTATTTGGTACGAAGATCTGTTTACAGATAATGGGGATTTGACCCCCAGACTGGCGTTTTATTTGGTACGAAGATCTGTTTACAGATAATGGGGATTTGACACCCTCAGACTGGCGTTTTATTTGGTACGAAGATCTGTTTACAGATAATGGGGATTTGACCCCTGACTGGCGTTTTATTTGGTACGAAGATCTGTTTACAGATAATGGGATTACACCCTCAGACTGGCGTTTAATAATGTACGAACATCTGTTTACAGATAATTGGGATTTCACCCTCAGACTGGCATTTAATTAGGTACGAACATCTGTTTACAGATAATGGGCATTGTCGAAATAAATCAAACGTTCTACATTTGCAGTTTATAACATGCCCTATGTAATTTTTTTGTCTTTATTTGCAGCTTGGTATTCAGTTTATATTTTTAACAGTAATCCTATATTTATTATCCACCACAAAACATGTAAGCAACGTATAACAGTCAATAACAACACATAACACTCTGTAGCAACATATAACAGTCAATACCAACATATAACACTCTGTAGCAACGTATAACAGGCAATACCAACATATTACACTCTGTAGCAACATGTAACAGTCAATAACAACACATAACACTCTGTAGCAACATATAACAGTCAATACTAACATATAACACTCTGTAGCAACGTATAACAGTCAATAACAACACACAACACTCTTAAGCAACATATAACAGTCAATACCAACATATAACACTCTGTAGCAACATATAACAGTCAATACCAACACACAACACTCTTTAGCAACATATAACAGTCATTATCAACATAAAACACTCTGTAGCAACATATAACAGTCAATACAAACATATTACACTCTGTAGCAACATGTAACAGTCAATAACAACACACAACACTCTTAAGCAACATTTAACAGTCAATACCAACATATAACACTCTGTAGCAACATATAACAATCAATCTCAACATATACCACTCTAAAGCAAGGTATAACAGTCAATACCAACATATAACACTCTGTAGCAACATATAACAGTCAATATCAACACATAACACTCTGTAGCAACATATAACAGTCAATAACAACATATAACACTCTGTAGCAACATATAACAGTCAATACCAACATATAACACTCTGTAGCAACATATAACAGTCAATACCAACATATTACACTCTGTAGCAACATGTAACAGTCAATAACAACACATAACACTCTGTAGCAACATATAACAGTCAATACCAACATATAACACTCTGTAGCAACGTATAACAGTCAATATCAACATATAACACTCTGAAGCAACATAAACATATAACAGTCAATACCAACACATAACACTCTTTAGCAACATGTGACACTCAGTATCAATATATAACACTTAATATCAACATGTTACACTCAACAGCAACATAATTACGACACTCAATATCAAAATATAACACTCATTATCAACATGTTACTATCAATAGCATCATAATTATGAAACTCAATAGCAACATATAATACTCAATATCAACATGCAATACTCAACAGCAATATAATTATGACACTCAATACCAACAATAGTATGTCACTCAATACCAACATGTAACACTCAATAATAACAAATAACAATCAATCTCAACATATACCACTCTATAGCAAGGTATAACAGTCAATACCAACATATAACACTCTGTGGCAACATATAACAGTCAATACTCTGTAGCTACATATAACAGTCAATACCAACATATAACACTCTGTAGCAACATATAACAGTCAATCCCAACATATCACACTCTGTAGCAGCATGTGACACTCAGTATCAATATATAACGCTCAATATCAACATGTTACACTCAATACCAACATAATTACGACACTCAATATCAACATGTTACACTCAAGATCAACATAATTACGACACTCTGTAGCAACATATAACAGTCAGTACCAACATATAACACTCTGTAGCAACATATGTTGCAGTGAAAAAGCTCTGCCTTTTGTGTTAGACAGACAGATAGATAGGTTATAGTGAACTCCCTCTTGTATTTCCTAACACCGTCTGATACTTTGCAGATATCATGCATATGACAAACAACAAAGCAGTACCTTTGAATTTGTAATTCAATCTTTAGATATAAAACCAACATTAATGGTCGAGTTTCGTGATTTACTCATAACTGTAGTTTTTCATTTACAGTGCCGCGTCTGATATTCAGCTCACTGTTTTCAATTTTCAGATATTTTTTAAGCATAGCGTGCCATTGTATATAATACTTTTAGATCTTGCCAAGACAAATGGGACATGTCATTTTCCTGTACCATGATGCATTTCTTAAATTGTTCAAAGCTTCTGAGAATAGTCGATAATTTCACTTATATACTTTTCAGTCAAATGAATTATATGAAAAATGATAAAGCTATATATATATATATATCCGATTATTAAACTTTGGGAAACAGACGACAACATAGTAATTTCTATAAATGTGTTAAGTCTGGAACAAGTGCGGTGGTGAAGTTGATAAACTGTACTATACCACAGTACTATCAATTGCAATATGTATTTCTTGCAAACAGCAAAAATTTGGTATTTGAGTGAATGGACTTTGTAATTTCTCACCTGCATGTTTAAGTACATAGCAATCAGCAGGTGCCATTTGAATGATATAAATTGGCGATAAGTAAGCTGAACTATGCAATTAAGCAAACTAAGTTATGGCAGATATCACTCTTCATAGTTTCGAGCACCCCTCCATGTTCAACTTCAATTTGTAATTTCGAGTTGAGCATGGATTTTCGAGTTGAGCATGGATTCCCGAGTTGAGCATAGATTCCCGAGTTGAGAACGGATTCCCGAGTTGAGCATTGATTCTCGAGTTGAGCATGGATTCCCGAGTTGAGCATTGGATTTCGAGTTGAGCACGGATTCACGAGTTGTGCATGAATTCACGAGTTGTGCATGGATTCTCGAGTGTTGCATGGGTTCTCGATTTAAGCATGGATTCTCGAGTTGAGAACGGATTCCCGAGTTCTACATGGATTCTTGAGTTGCGCCATATAACCATATAATAATCGTTGTTTTAAACTTCTCCTTAACCATATAACAATTGTTGTTTTGAACTTCTCCCTAACCATATAACAATAGTTGTTTTGAACTTCTCCTTAACCATATAACAATCGTTGTTTTGAACTTCTCCTTAACCATATAACAATCGTTGTTTTGAACTTCTCCCTAGTCACATAATATAGCGGTTTTCAACTTATCCCTAACCATATTACAGTAGTTG
The DNA here is from genome assembly GCA_029582155.1 of Panopea generosa. Taxonomy (NCBI): domain Eukaryota; kingdom Metazoa; phylum Mollusca; class Bivalvia; order Adapedonta; family Hiatellidae; genus Panopea; species Panopea generosa. The sequence continues at coordinate 21,352,451 of CM055895.1, forward strand.
TTTTGAATTTCACTCTAACCATATAACAGTCGCGGTTTTAAACTTCTCCCTAACCATATAACAATAGTTGTTTTAAACATTTTCCTAACCAATAATAATCGTTGTTTTGAACTTCTCCCTAACCATATAACAACAGTTGTTATGAACTTCACCCTAACCATATAACAATCGTTGAATTGAACTTCTCGCTTACTATAAAACAATAGTTGTTTTGAACTTCTCCTTAACCATATAACAATAGTTGTTTTGATCTTCTTCCTAATCACATAACAATTGTTGTTTTGAACTTCACCCTAACCATATAACAATCGTTGAATTGAACTTCTCGCTTACTATAAAACAATAGTTGTTTTGAACTTCTCCTTAACCATATAACAATAGTTGTTTTGATCTTCTTCCTAATCACATAACAATTGTTGAATTGAACTTCACCCTAACCATATAACAATCGTTGAATTGAACTTCTCGCTTACTATAAAACAATCGTTGTTTTGAACTTCTCCTTAACCATATAACAATCGTTGTTTTGAACTTCTCCCTAACCATATAACAATCGTTGTTTTGAACTTCTCCCTAACCATATAACAATTGTTGTTTTAAACTTCTCCCTAACCATATAATAATCGTTGTTTTGAACTTCTCCCTAACCATATAACAATCGTTGTTTTGAACTTCTCCCTAACCATATAACAATTGTTGTTTTGCACTTCTCCCTAGTCACATAACAATAGTTGTTTTGAACTTCTCCCTAACCATATAACAATCGTTGTTTTGAACTTCTCCCTAACCATATAACAATCGTTGTTTTGAACTTCTCCCTAACCATATAACAATCGTTGTTTTGAACTTCTCCTTAACCATATAACAATTGTTGTTTTAAACTTCTCCCTAACCATATAATACTCGTTGTTTTGAACTTCTCCCTAACAATATAACAATCGTTGTTTTGAACTTCTCCCTAACCATATAACAATCGTTGTTTTGAACTTCTCCTTAACCATATAACAATTGTTGTTTTGAACTTCTCCTTAACCATACAACAATTGTTGTTTTGAACTTCTCCCTAACCATATAACAATTGTTGTTTTGAACTTCTCCTTAACCATATAACAATAGTTGTTTTGATCTTCTTCCTAATCACATAACAATTGTTGAATTGAACTTCACCCTAACCATATAACAATCGTTGAATTGAACTTCTCGCTTACTATAAAACAATCGTTGTTTTGAACTTCTCCTTAACCATATAACAATCGTTGTTTTGAACTTCTCCCTAACCATATAACAATCGTTGTTTTGAACTTCTCCCTAACCATATAACAATTGTTGTTTTAAACTTCTCCCTAACCATATAATAATCGTTGTTTTGAACTTCTCCCTAACCATATAACAATCGTTGTTTTGAACTTCTCCCTAACCATATAACAATTGTTGTTTTGCACTTCTCCCTAGTCACATAACAATAGTTGTTTTGAACTTCTCCCTAACCATATAACAATAGTTGTTTTGATCTTCTTCCTAATCACATAACAATTGTTGAATTGAACTTCACCCTAACCATATAACAATCGTTGAATTGAACTTCTCGCTTACTATAAAACAATCGTTGTTTTGAACTTCTCCTTAACCATATAACAATCGTTGTTTTGAACTTCTCCCTAACCATATAGCAATCGTTGTTTTGAACTTCTCCCTAACCATATAACAATTGTTGTTTTAAACTTCTCCCTAACCATATAATAATCGTTGTTTTGAACTTCTCCCTAACCATATAACAATCGTTGTTTTGAACTTCTCCCTAACCATATAACAATTGTTGTTTTGCACTTCTCCCTAGTCACATAACAATAGTTGTTTTAAACTTCTCCCTAACCATATAACAATTGTTGTTTTGCACTTCTCCCTAGTCACATAACAATAGTTGTTTTGAACTTCTCCCTAACCATATAACAATCGTTGTTTTGAACTTCTCCCTAACCATATAACAATTGTTGTTTTGCACTTCTCCCTAGTCACATAACAATAGTTGTTTTGAACTTCTCCCTAACCATATAACAATCGTTGTTTTGAACTTCTCCCTAACCATATAACAATCGTTGTTTTGAACTTCTCCCTAACCATATAACAATCGTTGTTTTGAACTTCTCCTTAACCATATAACAATTGTTGTTTTAAACTTCTCCCTAACCATATAATACTCGTTGTTTTGAACTTCTCCCTAACCATATAACAATCGTTGTTTTGAACTTCTCCCTAACCATATAACAATAGTTGTTTTGAACTTCTCCTTAACCATACAACAATTGTTGTTTTGCACTTCTCCCTAGTCACATAACAATCGTTGTTTTGAACTTCTCCCTAACCATATAACAATTGTTGTTTTGAACTTCTCCCTTACCATATAACAATTGTTGAATTGAACTTCTCCCTAACCATATAACAATTGTTGTTTTGAACTTCTCCTTAACCATATAACAATTGTTGTTTTGCACTTCTCCCTTACTATATAACAATCGTTGTTTTGAACTTCTCCATTTCCGTGTCGTGCTAATCATGAATTATCATCAAATTATTTGAGAATGAGTTATGTAGAGCACAGAATTGCCGCCATATTTTACTTAGTCTGTCAAAATATCTCATTTTCTTAACTTGTCTACGTGAGATTCTCTTGGTGGATGATAATTACCTTCCTTGGCAGTATTTTCCTCACATATAATATCGACATTAATTATTTATCACTATCGCAGAAACACACACAAAAACTTTCTTTATTTAACATCGATTAAGAAACAGGCTACATAGCTGATAGAAATCGTTGACGCCGGTGCTGATGTATTCATGTTTGGTAAAAACTGTTGACGTCGATGTGGATGTTATGATAGCTAGTAAAACTCGACACCGGTGCGGGTAGGATGTTAAAATCGCTGGTAGTTAACTTTCAACAAGATTGTATTTACAGTAAACATGATAGTTATACATTGAATTTGTACATTAAATTACAAGTGAAAAAAGATCAAGAAGAAAATAAGGCGTATATGTATCTGTTTCCTAGCTGGTAGAAGATGTTAACACCTGTGCAGATGTCTACACTGCTGGTAGAAGTCGTTAACGCCAGTGTGTATGTTTCAGTAGTGGTAGAAATCGTTGGTTCTGGTGCGGATGTCTAAATGTTTGGTAGAAATTGTCGGCCGGTAGAAGTCGAATGTTTGGATGTCCATGTTTACATGTGACAAAAATGTCGACATTGTGAGAAAAACTACTTTCACTACTGAAATTACTACTACTAATACTAATACTACTACTACTACTACTACTACTACTACTACTACTACTACTACTACATCTACTTCTACTTCTACTTCTACTATAATCAGCAACTGTCTCCGTGATAATTGATATACGACATTGTGTCTCATTATCATTCGTCTCTCACCGCTGATTTAAGTTGAAAAGCTATCAGTTACTTGCGGAGATGGGGTGTGCTCGAATACTGGTTAACCATTCAGGATCCGAGGAACCAGTGGTTAGGTTAACTGATCGTTTGTTAGCCCTCGATGGCAAAAATATCGCTAAATATTCAATCAACCATGTGTGTATATATACAAAAATCAAAATAATAAACGCTCTGGAGAGAACTTACTTAAGTAATATGTCCCAGAGGCCAATTTGTATAAGCATTGTATGCTTGCTGTTTGAAAAAACGTATGCCGAATATTTTCTTCTGCCTTTGGATATGTTGACCAGACAACAATTTGGAGAAACTGTTTTCAATTTAATTATTGACGGTTTATACTCCACATATTTCTTCATTGAAAAAGACACCCTGTCTCGTTCTGTGTCGCTTAATAGACATATTTAAAGGCAATTCATCTTCGAACATATGTTTATCTTCGTTGCAACATTTTAGTTGTTGTGATCGTCCGATAAAGTACATGTTCAGATATATTAAATACATCTGTGGTATTTGTTGGTATGAAATGATGTTTTACAACTGTCTGTTTCTGGCTGGCTGGCTGGTCCTGCCTGCCTGCCTGCCTGCCTGCCTGCCTGCCTGCCTGCCTGTCTGTCTGTCTGTCTGTCTGTCTGTCTGTCTGTCTGTCTGTCTGTCTGTCTGTCTCTCTCTCTCTGTCTCTCTCTCTCTCTCTCTCTCTTTCTCCCTCTCTCTCTCCCCCCTCTCTCTCTGTCTCTCTCTCTCTCTCTCTCTCTCTCTCTCCCGCTCTTTCTCTTGGTTTTGTTTCAGATATTTATCGATCTATCATTGAAATTCAACCCATGCAATTACAATATGATCACCGGCAATATTTTGAACAAAGAGCGAATTGCATTTTCTACAAGCAAAGCAAAATAAATACACCCTTTTGTTCGCAGTGCTATAATATAGCCATGCTATCTCATTAAATAGATGTGTAATTGCAGTTTATTAAGTGTTGTTTCTGTTCCGTATCGCCTTTAATAAAGCCACAATAACAATTATCGTAGTATGATATGGTTTTAGTGTCTTATTAAAATTTATATGCCCATTAAGAATGCTGGAATCGAGGTTTTATCGCCAACATTAGGAGCGTCTGTGTTTGTATCGTTCATGTTAAACGTAAATATGCACATGTTAAGTGTAGATGTGGGACTCTACCGATCGTTAGATTGAAATCCCCGCCTAATATTAGTATTGCAGTGCATGTCATACTAGAAGCGAACAGCGCAAATGTTACAGCTGTCGAGAATGACAGGTAAACTGACAGGTATGCTTATTCACAAGCAAGTAGTTAAATTCCATTGACATTAGTAGGACTATCTTGTTAGTTTCAGGTATAAATAGAGTTCATTGGGTAATGGTGGTATGTGTAAAACTGTGTTATGAAAAATAAAATATACTTTCTTTTTATAAATAAATTCACTACAAGTACAGCACTACTTTACATTTTTCTCCCGAATAAACAAGAAAAGAGTCTGAACATAGGTGCATTAGTAAACTCCTGAACTCATTTAACTCGTGCGCTTTTAGTCCAGTTGTTCTCTGTTTGTCATATACGTTGTTGTTCCCCACGAATGGTAACACAAATGTAATTCTACATGTTCTTCTTCATACGTCTCTTGTGTGCAGAGATAAGACGCCTCAAGGCAGAAGCACTCGTTAGCTTGAACAACATGAAATATATAATAAAAACATGTATAGTAATACATAATTTCTGAACCTACTCGAGATTTTGTTAAGAGTACGTTCAGAAATATAAGTTTCATAATTCATTATCTTACGTTCTCTCCTAATGGTCTTATAAAGGCATTGTCTCTGAAAGACATTGGTTCAGTCATAGATATTCTTGGTTAAACATAGTCTAAGTAATTTTGTCTCAGTAAGGCCTTTTTACTGTTACACATTGGTTCCGTTATAGTTATTCTCGGTTAAGCATAGTCTATTTCAGGAAGTCATTGTCTCTGTAACATATTGGTTCAGTCTTAGTTCTTCTAAGTTAAACAAAGTCTGAGTAATTTTGTCTTAGTAAGGCATTGTCTGTGTAACTCATTGGTTCAGTCATAGTTCTCCACGGTTAAACGAAGTCTTAGTAATTTTGTCTCAGTAAGGTATTATCTCTGTAACACATTGGTTCAGTCATAGTTCTCCTCCGTTTAATGTAGTCATATTAATTTTGTCTCAGTAAGGCATTGTCTCTGTAACACATTGGTTCAGTCATAGTTCTTCTCGGTTAAATGTAGTCTGAGTAATTTTGTCTCAGTAAGGCATTGTCTCTGTAACACATTGGTTCAGCCATAGTTTTTCTCCGTTAAACGTAGTCTTAGTAATTTTGTCTCAGTAAGGCATTGTCTCTGTAACACATTGGTTCAGTCAAAGTTCTCCTCGGTTAAACGTAGTCTTAGTTATTTTTCCACAGTAAGGCATTGTCTCTGTAACACATTGGTTCAGTCATAGTTCTCCTCCGTTAAACGTAGTCTTAGTAATTTTGTCTCAGTAAGGCATTGTCTCTGTAACACATTGGTTCAGGCATAGTTCTTCTTTGTTAAACGTAGTCTTATTAATTTTGTCTCAGTAAGGCAATGTCTCTGTAAAACAATGGTTCAGTTATAGTTCTTCTCGGTTAAACATAGTCTGAGCAATTTTGTCTCAGTAAGGCATTGTCTCTGTAACGCATTGGTTCAGTCATAGTTCTTCTGAGTTTAACGTTGTCTTAGTTATTTTGTCTGAGTAAGGCATTGTCTCTGTAACACCTTGGCGGTTCAGACATAGTTCTTCTGGGTTAAAGATAGTTTGAGTAATTTTGTCTCAGTAAGGCAGTGTCTCTGTAACACATTGGTTAAGTCATTGTTTTTCTCGGTTAAACATACTGTTAGTTATTTTGTCTCAGTAAAAAATTGTCTCTGTAACACATTGGTTCAGTCTCACTTCTTCCGGGTTAAACATAGTCTGAGTAAGTTTGTCTCAGTAAGGCATTGTCTCTGTAACACATTGGTTCAGCCATAGTTCTTCCCGGTTAAACGTGGTCTTAGTAATTTTGTCTCAGTAAGGCATTGTCTCTGTAACACATTAGTTCAGGCATAGTTCTTCTCGGTTAAATGTAGTCTGAGTAATTTCGTCTCAGTAAGGCATTGTCCCTGTAACACATTGGTTCAGTCATAGCTCTTCTCGGTTAACAGTTTTTTTAGTAATTTTGTCTCAGTAAGGCATTGTCTCTGTTACACATTGGTTCAGTCATAGTTCTTCTCGGTTACATGTAGTCTTAGTAATTTTGTCTCAGTAAGGCATTGTCTCTGTAACACATTGGTTCAGTCATAGTTCTTCTCGGTTAAACGCTGTCTTAGTAATTTTGTCACAGTAAGGCATTGTCTCTGTAACACATGGGTTCAGTAATAGTTTTCCTCGGTTAAACGTAGTTTTAGCAATTTTGTTTCAGTAAGGTACTATCTCTGTAACACATTGGTTGAGTCATAGTTCTTCTCGGTAAAACGTAGTTTTAGTAATTTTGTCTCAGTAAGATATTGTCTCTGTAACACATTGGTTCAGTCATAGTTCTTCTCGGTTAAACGTAGTCATAGTAATTTTGTCTCAGTAAGGCATTGTCTCTGTAACTCATTGGTTCAGTCATAGTTCTTCTCGGTTAAACGTAGTTTTAGTAATTTTGTTTCAGTAAGACATTGTCTCTGTAACACATTGGTTCAGTCAATGTTCTTCTCGGTTAAACGTAGTCTTAGTAATTTTGTCTAAGTAAGGCATTGTCTCTGTAACACATTGGTTCAGTCATAGTTCTTCTTTGTTAAACGTATTCTTAGTAATGTTGTCTCAGTAAGTCATTGACTTTGTAACATATTGGTTCAGTCATAGTTCTCCTTCGTTAAACGTAGTCTAAGTAATTTTGTTATAGTAAGGCATTGTCTCTGTAACATGTTGGTTCAGTCATAGTTCTCCTCCGTTAAACGTAGTCTTAGTAATTTTGTCTCAGTAAGGAATTGTCTCTGTTACACATTGGTTCAGTCATAGTTGTCCTCGGTTAAACGTAGTCTTAGCAATTTTGTCTCAGTAAGGCATTATCTCTGTAACACATTGGTTCAGTCAAAGTTCTTCTCTGTTAAACGTAGTCTTAGTAATGTTGTGTCAGTAAGGCATTGTCTCTGTAACACATTGGTTCAGTCATAGTTCTTCTCGGTAAAACGTAGTTTTAGTAATTTTGTCTCAGTAAGACATTGTCTCTGTAACACATTGGTTCAGTCATAGTTCTTCTCGGTTAAACGTAGTCTTAGTAATTTTGTCTAAGTAAGGCATTGTTTCTGTAACACATTGGTCCAGTCATAGTTCTTCTCGGTTAAATGTATTCTTAGTAATGTTGTCTCAGTAGGGCATTGACTTTGTAACATATTGGTTCAGTCATAGTTCTCCTTCGTTAAACGTAGTCTAAGTAATTTTGTCATAGTAAGGCATTGTCTCTGTAACATGTTGGTTCAGTCATAGTTCTCCTCCGTTAAACGTAGTCTTAGCAATTTTTGTCTCAGTAAGGCATTGCCTCTGTAACATATTGGTTCAGTCATAGTTCTTCTCGGTTAAACGTAGTCTTAGTAATTTTGTGTCAGTAAGGAAAGTGTCTCTGTAACACATTGGTTAAGTCATAGTTCTCCTCCGTTAAACGTAGTCTAAGTAATGTTATCTCAGTAAAGCAATGTCTCTGTAACACATTGGTTCAGTCAAAGTTCTCCTCCGTTAAACGTAGTCGTAGTATTTTTTTCTCAGTAAGGCATTGTCTCTGTAACACAGTGGTTCAGTCATAGTTATTTTCGGTTAAATGTAGTCTTAGTAATTTTGTCTTAGTAAGGCATTGTTTCTGTAACACATTGGTTCAGTCATAGTTCTCCTATGTTAAACGTTGTCTTAGTAATGTTATTTCATTAAGGCATTGTCTCTGTAATACATTGGTTCAGTCATAGTTCTCCTCCGTTAAACGTACTCTGAGTAATTTTGTCTCAGTAAGGTATTGTCTCTGTAACACATCGGTTTAGTCATAGTTCTCCTCCGTTAAACGTAGTCTTAGTATTTTGTCTCAGTAAGGCATTGTCTCTGTAATACACAGGTTCATTCATAGTTGTCCTCGGTTAAACGTAGTCTTAGTAATGTTGTCTCAGTAAGGCATTGTCTCTGTAACACATTGGTTCAACCATAGATCTTCTTGGTTAAATGTTGTCTCAGTAAGGCATTGTCTCTGTAACACATTGGTTCAGTCATAGTTGTATTCTGTTAAACGTAATCTCAGTAATGTTGTCTCAGTAAGGCATTGTCTCTGTAACACATTGGTTCAGTCATAGCTCTCCGCAGTTAAACTTAGTCTTAGTAATTTTGTCTCCGTAAGGTATTGTCTCTGTAACACATTGGTTCAGTCATAGTTCTTTTCGGTAAAACGTATTATTAGTAATGTTGTCTCAGTAATGCATTGTCTCTGTAACACATTGGTTCAGTCATAGTTCTTCTCGGTTAAATGTAGTCTTAGTAATTTTGTCTTAGTAAGGCATTGTCTCTGTAACACATTGGTTCAGTCATAGTTCTTTTCGGTTAAATGTAGGCTTAGTAATTTTGTCTCAGTAAGGCATTGTTTCTGTAACACATTGATACAGTCATAGTTCTCCTCTGTTAAACGTTGTCTTAGTAATGTTTTTTCAGTAAAGCATAGTCTCTGTAACTCATTGGTTCAGTCATAGCTTTCCTCGGTTAAACGCAGTCTTAGTAATATTGTCTCAGTAAGGCATTGCCTCTGTAACACATTGATTTAGTCATAGTTCTCCACGGTTAAATGTAGTCTTAGCAATTTTTCCACAGTAAGGCATTGTCTCTGTAACACATTGGTTCAGTCATAGTTCTTCTCCGTTAAACGTAGTCTTAGTAATTTTGTCTCAGTAAGGCATTGTCTCTGTAACACATTGGTTCAGGCATAGTTCTTCTTTGTTAAACGTAGTCTTATTAATTTTGTCTCAGTAAGGCATTGTCTCTGTAACACATTGGTTCAGTCATAGTTCTCCTCCGTTAATCGTAGTCTTAGTAATTTGTCTCAGTAAGGCATTGTCTCTGTAACACATTGGTTCAGTCAAAGTTCTCCTCGGTTAAACGCAGTCTTAGTAATTTTGTCTCAGTAAGGCATTGTTTCAGTAACACATTGTTTGAGTCATAGTTCTCCTCTGTTAAACGTTGTCTTAGTAATATTATCTCAGTAAGGCATTGTCTCTGTAACACATTGGTTCAGTCAAAGTTCTCCTCGGTTAAACGCAGTCTTAGTAATTTTGTCTCAGTAAGGCATTGCCTCTGTAACACATTAGTTTAGTCATAGTTCTCTTCGGTTAAATGTAGTCTTAGTATTTTGTCTCAGTAAGGCATTGTCTCTGTAACACATTGGTTTAGTCATAGTTCTCCTCGGTTAAGCGTTGTCTTAGTAATTTTGTCTCAGTAAGGCATTATATCTGTAACACATTGGTACAGTCATAGTTCTCTTCCGTTAAACGTAGTCTGAGTAATTTTGTCTCAGTAAGGTATTGTCTCTGTAACACATTGGTTCAGTCATAGTTCTCCTCAGTTAAACGTAGTCTTAGTAATTTTGTCTCTGTAAGGCATTGTCTCTGTAACACATTGGTTCAGTCATAGTTCTCCTCCGTTAAACGTAGTCTGAGTAATTTTGTCTCAGTAAGGTATTGTCTCTGTAACACATTTGTTCAGTCATAGTTTTCCTCCGTTAAACGTATTCATAGTAATTTTGTCTCAGTAAGGCATTGTCTCTTTAACACATTGGTTCAGTCATAGTTGCCCTCGGTTCAACGTAGTCTTAGTAATGTTGTCTCAGTATGGCCTTGTCTCTGTAACACATTGGTTCAACCATAGATCTTTTTGGTTAAATGTTGTCTCAGTAAGGCATTGTCTCTGTAACATATTGGTTCAATCATAGTTCTCATCCGTTAAACGTAGTCTTAGAAATGTTGTCTCAGTAAGGCATTATCTCTGTTACACATTTGTTCTGTCATAGTTCTCCTCCGTTAAAAGTAGTCCTAGTAATGTTGTCTCAGTAAGGCATTGTCTCTGTATCACATTGGTTGAACCATAGATCTTCTTGGTCAGATGAAGTCTGAGTAATTTTGTCTCAGTAATGCATTGTCTCTGTAACACATTGGTTCAATCACAGTTTTCCTCCGTTAAACGTAGTCTTAGTAATGTTGTCTCAATAAGACATTGTCTCTATAACACATTGGTTCAGTCATAGTACCCCTCGATTAAACGTAGTCTTAATAATTTTTTGCTGAGTGAGACATTGTCTCTGTTACACATTGGTTCAGCCATAGATCTTCTTGGTTAAACGTAGCCTTAGTAATTTTGTCTCAGTAAGGCATTGTCTTTGTAACACATTGTTTCAGCCATAGATCTTCTTGGTTAGACGTAGCCTTAGTAATTTTGTGTCAGTAAGGCATTGTCTTTGTAACACATTGTTTCAGCCATAGATCTTCTTGGTTAGACGTAGCCTTAGTAATTTTGTCTCAGTAAGGAATTGTCTCTGTAACACATTGGTTCAGCCATAGATCTTCATGGTTAAATGCAGTCTGAGTAATTTTGTCTCAGTAAGGCATTGTCTCTGTAACACATTGGAATTTTGGTAGGCTGCTGTGAATACACGGCGACTATGCGCCGCTGTGTACCGGAATTGTGGTAGGCTGCTGTAAATACACGGCAACTATGCGCCGCTGTGTACCGGAATTGTGGTAGGCTGCTGTAAATACACGGCAACTATGCGCCGCTGTGTACCGGAATTGTGGTAGGCTGCTGTAAATACACGGCAACTATGCGCCGCTGTGTACCGGAATTGTGGTAGACTGCTGTACATACACGGCAACTATGCGCCGCTGTGTACCGGAATTGTGGTAGGCTGCTGTACATACACGGCGACTATGCGCCGCTGTGTACCGGAATTGTGGTAGGCTGCTGTACATACACGGCAACTATGCGCCGCTGTGTACCGGAATTGTGGTAGGCTGCTGTAAATACACGGCAACTATGCGCCGCTGTGTACCGCAATTGTGGTAGGCTGCTGTACATACACGGCGACTATGCGCCGCTGTGTACCGGAATTGTGGTAGGCTACTGTACATACACGGCAACTATGCGCCGCTGTGTACCGGAATTGTGGTAGGCTGCTGTACATACACGGCAACTATGCGCCGCTGTGTACCGGAATTGTGGTAGGCTGCTGTACATACATGGCAACTATGCGCCGCTGTGTACCGGAATTGTGGTAGGCTGCTGTACATACACGGCGACTATGCACCGATATGCTCCGGAATTTTGGAAGGCTGCTGTAAATACACGGCGAGTATCAGCCGCTGTGTTCCGGAATTGTGGTATGTTGCTGTACATACACGGCCACTTTAGTGCTGCTGTGCTCCGGAATTGTGGTAGACTGCTGTAAATACACGGCAACTATGCGCTGCTGTGCTACGGAAGTGTGGTATGCTGCTGTACATACACGGCCACCTTAGCGCTGCTGTGCTCCGGAAGTGTGGTAGGCTGCTGTAAATACACGGTAACTATGCGCCTCTGTGCTCCGGAATTGCGGTAAGCTGCTGTAAATACATGGCAACTATGCGCCGCTGTGTTCCAGAATAGTGGAAGATTGCTGTAAATACACGGCAAATATGCACCGCTGTGCATCGAAATTGCGGTAGGCTGCTGTAAATACACGGCAACTATGCGCTGCTGAGTTCCGGAATAGTGGTATACTGCTGTAAATACACGGCAACTATGTGCCGCTGTGCACCGAAATTGCGGTAGGCTGCTGTACATACACGGCAACTATGCGCTGCTGAGTTCCGGAATAGTGGTATACTGCTGTAAATACACGGCAACTATGTGCCGCTGTGCACCGAAATTGCGGTAGGCTGCTGTACATACACGGCAACTATGCGCTGCTGAGTTCCGGAATAGTGGTATACTGCTGTAAATACACGGCAACTATGTGCCGCTGTGCACCGAAATTGCGGTAGGCTGCTGTACATACACGGCAACTATGCGCTGCTGAGTTCCGGAATAGTAGTATACTGCTGTAAATACACGGCAACTATGCGCTGCTGAGTTCCGGAATAGTGGTATACTGCTGTAAATACACGGCAACTATGTGCCGCTGTGCACCGAAATTGCGGTAGGCTGCTGTAAATACACAGCAACTATGCGCTGCTGTGTTCACACTGGAGGGTCTATAAACTTAACAGAGGGATCAATAGCATCTTACAAATTTATGAATTTAATATTCATATTAATGATACTACACGGTGATATAGCTTTTGTGCATGCTACCAATGATTGTTTTTGATTGTTGCTTGTATACTGAACAGAGATGAATCAAGAAATTGGACAGAAAGGAAAGAATAATTTCAGATAGATACAGTTGTAAAAGTATAACAAGAAACGTAATATAGAGTTCTGGTTGTGGCGACTTTTTAATGACTTTTAGAATTAGAATTTTAGAATTAAATAGGCTGACTCTGTAATATCCAATGACCGTGGAGAATATCTTTGCATGCGTATTTTCGTATTATCTGAGGATTTACTATGATTGCGTGTTTTACAAATATTTCTCAAGTGAAGTGCTTTTCACGGCGAAGGTTTTTCTCCCAGACCCTCTTCAAATACTTAATTTTGATTATTTTTATTTAACTGATTCGTAATGGAAACTTTACTATAAAATCATTTATAACTAATCCATCGCTTCATTTATATTGGATTATGAAGATACAGTTAAATTATATATAATCGTGCAAATATATTACAGTAAATATTGTACAAGCGGCCACCTCTTACTTGTCTTAAGTAGCCGCATTTGTTATTCTCCATGTGTATTCTTTCAGAGCAAATTTATCTGCATTAAACAACAACCTGTCTTTAAATGCCACCGTTGCTCCTTCCTCTGACTGACTGCTTAATACAGGTTTGATTGACTGTCTGACTGATAAAGTTATATGTTAAATACATGCATATCGATTAATTCATTTTACAACTAGAAAATGGGCGTGTCTGATGTTCCTATTTTTTTCATAGACAGTATTCCTTGCTTTCTGATTAGCTGTCATTAAATTAGCAGTGTCTGGCCGCCTTTAAAAAGAAACGCAGTTAAATTATTTCTATTCTTATAGTATTTTGAGGAAAATCTGGATATTGTCGACAGTTGGTGAATGTAAATGAGATCATATATAAACATTTACTGCAGTAGCTCCCAGAGAACATCTGTGATCAATTCCTTAAGAAACATGTCACTCGTTATTCAACTGTGCTTACTTACCATCCCTTATACTGGCTAAGTTCGGATAACAGAAGATAATCTCTTTGCTTACAAGTTGTCTCTCTTATGTCAGTCCTGAATAACATCATGTGCATGACAAAAAATGTAAAGTGTATCAGTGAACTTAGTTCTGTGACGCCTACTTTTTACTTAACAGAAATGATGAAATAAAATGTTGCCCACTTAAAGTTGACTAATTTAGTTTTAGTTTTAGCTACTTCATTTCATCTCAATTGCAACTAAAGCTCAAAGATTGTATGAACCGCTATCGCGACCGCTTCCTCTATAGAACCAGTACTGAGTGTAGTTTTTTCAAGTTGTGGATGGAACCTGCAACCTCTGGTATGAGTAGTCAACCATCTATCCACTATATTACGCTTTGTTAAACATATAATCGTCCATAACCTTATTTTATCATAAAAGATGATCACGACACATTGGGCACGATTCTCTATATACTTAACACGCATACATCTACAACACACGGAATATTTATACATTCAAACCTGTCTTAAGCAGCCAGTCAAGAAGATAAGCAAAAGTGGTCTTTTTAGACAGGTTGTTGCTTAATACAGGTTAATTTGTTCTTAAAGCATAGAAATGGGCTATTGCTAATATGGCTGCTTAAGACAAGTGGCTGCTTAATAGAGGTGACCACTTATACAGGTTTGACTGTATATATATTTATATCAAATAACATATACTATATCAAAACAAGGCATGACTGCCATCTGTATATGGCAGTCTTATCAACTCTGACACTTTATAGTGTATATAGAATATATTCATATGTAACAAGCAATGCGTATTTTATCAAAACAATAAATATTTACTAAACTTGGTAAACTATTTATATCAAACAAGACATGTTTACGAAAACAATAGTTTCTCGACCCCTTTCTTCAATATAACAAATATAACGTGTAACAAATATAAATGTTTATAACATGACAAAATATAAAAAATGACATATATACAAAAACATGACAAATATATATATATGATTATACAATTATGGACTTTCCATCTGTGCAATATGATGCGCTATGCACTAGAACAATTAATATTGACCGGTGCGGTAAATTTATTAATTGATTGAACAGTTGCCTTTTTGTCGTAACGGCATCTTTATTAGGCATAGTACCACCATTGCAAAAAGGAAGTACTTCCGTGGGGTAGTCGCATAGTGGCGGTTATAAATAATCCTCGTTTGTTCTTCTTTAAAAATACATTTTTCTTATTTTAATGCTCATTTTTTTTATTTGAATGGCATTATTGATGTATTTTGAACATTTTTTTATAGCATTGTCATGTTTGAATTGTGAAGTTCGAAAAAAATTGATGCTTGGAAATTGGGGTATGAATACATGATTTCGGAAGTCGACTTTCACTTTGTCACCAGTGTACACCTGAGCAGAAAAAAATCTCTTATATGACACATGACCCCCACTTTTCTCATCATATATGATATTGCAGAGGTTGACAAACAGTAAAATGTAAGTTTCACTTCTTTAATTTGGTACTTTCTATGAATGACAAGCCTTCAAACGTGGGTTTGCACCTATTATCGATAATTTTGCTGAAATCGGACGCCAATCTCTTGTTGACAGCAATTTGAACACATCGCCGCCGTCGGAACATTTCAGTTTTCATTGTTACCTTCGGCTATCACATGGAATTCCCATCAGATATTTTAAGTAACCGTGAAATATTGTAATTTTATGCACAGTTTTGCAGAACACAAAGTAAAAACTGTTCTATATGATATAGTATTTTGTTCAATGGGGAATTATTCTGGCTAGTCATTATTCATTTATTTATAGAACATATAATAAAAATATATATTACATGACAAAATATCAAACATGACGTACATAAAAAAAAACATGTCAAATATATATTACATGACAAAATATCAAACATGACATATACACCAGCAGGGCACATACATGTATATCAAACTGAACATACATACAAAAACATGACAGAAAGCTGCTTGGAATTCCAAGTGAATGCCGACAGTAATAATCAAAGGTTTGACTATACCAAGCAGTAAATTTATATCATTTTAGTAATTTGGTTAACCAATACTGCACGGGCAACTAGACCAATATCTACATCTAAGATTTTTCCTATCCAAATTGACATTTTCTGTACCACGTCTTCTTTATCAATTACAACCAATGTTAAACATGTATACCGTACATACCCGTGTATACCGTACATACTCGTGTATACCGTACATACTCGTGTATATCGAACATACTCGTGTATATCGTACATACTCGTGTATGCCGTACATGTTCTTGTGTGCCATACCTACTCGTGTATACCATACATACTCGTGTTTACCATCCGTACGCATGTATACCGTACATACTCGTGTATACCGTACATACTCGTATATACCGTACACACTCGTGAATACCGTACATACTCGTGTATGCCGTGCATGTTCGTGTGTACCATTCATACTCTTTAAACCATACATACCCCTGTAAACCATACATACTCGTGTATACCGTACATACTCGTGAGTACCGTACTTACTCGTGTACACCATAGATACTCGTGTATACCATCCATACTCGTGTACACCGTACATACTCGTGTATACAGTACATACTCCTGTATACCCTACACACTCGTGTATACCGTACATACTCCTGTATACTGTACAAACTTGTGTATGCCGTACATGTTCGTGTGTACCGTACATACTCGTGTAAACGGTACATACTCGTGTATACCGTACATACTCCTGTTTACCGTACATACTCGTGCAAACCGTACGTACTCGTGTAAACCGTACATACTGCTGTATACCATACATACTCGTGTATGCCGTACATACTAATGTATATTGTACACAGTCGTGTATATCGTACACACTCGTGTATACCGTACATACTCGTGTAAACCGTACATACTCGTGTATATCGTACATACTCGTATATACCGTACATACTCGTCTATACCGTCAATACTCGTGTATACCGTACATATTTCTGTATGCCGTACATACTCGTGTAAACCGTACATACTGGTGTATACCGTACATATTGGTGTATACCGCACATACTCGTGTAAACCGTACATAGTCGTGTAAACCGTACATACTCGTGTATACCATAAATACTGCTGCATACCATACATACTCGTGTATACCGTACATACTAATGTATATTGTACACACTCGTGTAAACCGTACATACTCCTGTATACCGTACAAACTCGTGTATGCCGTACATACTCGTGAATGCCGTACATACTCGAGTATACCATACATACTCGTGTATACCGTTCATACTCGTGTATACCGTACATACTCGTGCATATCGTACATACTCGTGTATACCACACATATTCGTGCAAACCATACATAGTCCGTATACCATACATACTCGTGTATACTGTTCATACTCTTGTAAACCGTGCATACTCGTGTATACCGTACATACTCGTGTATACCGTACATACTCGTATATACCACACATACTCGTGTATACCACACATATTCGTGTATATCATACATACTCGTGTATACCGTACATACTCCTGTATACCGTACATACTCCTGTATACCGTACATACTCCTGTATACCGTAAATACTCCTGTATACCGTACATACTCGTGTATATCGTACATACTCGTGTATATCGTACATACTCGTGTATATCGTACATACTCGTGTATACCGTACATACTCGTGTATACCGTACATACTCCTGTGAACCACACATACTCGTGTATACCGTACATACTCGTGTATACCGTACATACTTGTGTTAACAACATATACTCGTGTATACCGCACATACTCGTGTATACCACACATACTCGTGTATATCACACATACTCGTGTATATCATACATACTCGTGTATACCGTACATACTCGTGTATACCGTACATACTTGTGTTAACAACATAAACTCGTGTATACCACACATACTCGTGTATACCACACATACTTGTGTATACCGTACATACACGTGTATATCGTACATACTCGTGTATACCGTACATAATCGTGTAAACCGTACATACTGGTGTATACCGTACATACTCGTGTATACCACACATATTTGTTTAAACCATACATACTCGTGTATACCATACAAACTCGTGTATACCACACAAACTCCTGTATACCGTACATACTCGTTTATACCGTACATACTCGTGTATATCGTACATAGTCGTGTATACCGTACATACTTGTGTTAACAACATAAACTCGTGTATACCACACATACTCGTGTATACCACACATACTTGTGTATACCGTACATACACGTGTATATCGTACATACTCGTGTATACCGTACATAATCGTGTAAACCGTACATACTGGTGTATACCGTACATACTCGTGTATACCACACATATTTGTTTAAACCATACATACTCGTGTATACCATACAAACTCGTGTATACCACACAAACTCCTGTATACCGTACATACTCGTTTATACCGTACATACTCGTGTATATCGTACATAGTCGTGTATATCGTACATACTCGTGTATACCGTACATACTCGTGAATACCATACATACTCATGTATACCATACATGTTCGTGTGTACCATCCATGCTCGACTGTATATTATTTATTTACAGTGCAAACGAGATGTATCATCTAATAATGCGATATCGCATGTAAGGTCTCTTCCAAAAACAACAGACAGTTGGCGTTCCAGCTAAGAAACGATTTCTCCCTTTCTATTAATATTATATGGATCAAAATTTCCTTAAAAGTCTTGTTATATTGATTTTCGCTTCAGCTTGTCGTTCGCGCAGGCTTACAAATTACGTAGCAAAGAGCGATAGGGAGGTGTCATAACATTTTCGTCATTACTGAAAGGAAAATTGTTATTCTGGGACTCAGAATACAATATTGCTGATAGGGTTGTAGCATTGTCCTCATTCGTCTGCGCCGATATATAGCTTTTACCGATAATTACTTTTACCGCGTTTGTTGTTTTTTTTTGGGTGGGTGGGGGGGGGGGGGGGGGGGGGGGGGGGGGGGGGGGGGGGGGGCAGATTTTTCTATTTGAATTAAAGACAAGTTTTTGATATGTGATCTGTTATAGTTTCTCAAAGAGCCGAAATTGACTCTTTCTCTTTCTCTCTCTCTCTCTCTCTCTCTCTCTCTCTCTCTCTCTAATTCTCTCTTTTTCTCTCTCTATCTCTCCCCTTCTCTACACACACACACACACACACACAAATTCTCAATAACACGCGCGCGTGCACACACACACACACACACACACGCACACGCACACGCACACGCACACGCACACGCACACGCACACGCACACACACACACACACAAGTAGGAATTTGCGTGCGCGCACTTTTTTCATGTTATAATTATGATTAATATATTAGCTGTATGCACATCTAGGAAAACACGCATATTCACTTTATAGACATTTTCCCATTGTAACTTCATAGTCAATATTATATCAACTGTCTATTCATGTAAGTCATCTCATTTCATTCATCTGCCAGTTAGGTTTATCTTCCCAGGATTTCATTCATATTTGTCCTGGTATAATCTGTCGCTTGATTAATTAATTTTCAGTTTGATTATGGTAAGGTATCATAAAACGGTATTTTCGTACCCGACATCGTTTCAGTTTCACTTATCGATTATTTTTTTTTACAATGTTGAGCTTGTCATGACACTTATGATCAATTAAAAGATTCTTAAGTGTGTGTTTTTCCAGAATCCAGAATAACGCAATCGTGATGAATGCAGTTGATTGCATTGCTTCACATACCGTTCCGTTGAACAGTACTACCAAAAATGATAAAAACATTTTTAACGATTTCAGAAATGGCGAAAACCGTAACGACTTAAAAGAGTTTATTGTTACACAATTCAGAAGTATTTTTGGGAAATGCCACACTGCTGAAGAACCCGACACTTTTGGTCTCGTGAAGCCTTTATGTTAGATTAATGTCAACATTGGCGCCATATCTGTCTACAGATATAAGACGAAATGTCCTGCTTCGAAACAGGAATTTTTGTGAACAATATTTTTATCTACAAAAGAGCAATATTCTCCAACTTGCTAAAATCTTAAGAGTTGATTTTATGTATAGAAAAATGACAGAACTATCGAATTATTCTTATTATTTTTTATTATCACTGTTCTATATTCTTACCGCTCTTTAATGTCACTGTTCATTGTTCTTATTTTTCTTTGTTATCACTGTTCTTTATTCTCGCTGTTCTATATTTTTATTGTGTTTTTTTATTCTCACTGTTTATTCTTATTGTTGTTTATTGCCACTGTTCCAGTTGTTCTTATTAACCATAACATAAACTGTTTATACAATATTTGTTTTACTAATTATTTATTTTACGTGAGTGTTTTTATATTACCTTCCACTATCATAAACAAATCCTCATTACATATCTTGTACAGTAAACTTAATATATAGTCTTCTAATTATGTATTATCTATTGTACTTGAGATTGTTCCTTCTTATTACCTTCTATTATATTTTTTCTTAACTTACAGATCATTGCAATTGTGTATTTAATCTTCATTATTTATTGTTACAAATGTACTATAAATAATTATCATTACTTATTAATAATAATTTATAACTGGAGAAAACATATAATATAACTACAGCACTCTGTGATTCGTATTTCTTTACTTTCTGGATCTTATATTAATAATGATAGTACTACTACTACTACTACTACTACTACTACTACTACTACTACTACTACTACTACACTACTGCTACTTCTACTACTACTACTTCTACTACTACTACTACTGCTATTACTACCATTACTACTACTTCTACTACTTCTAATAATAATAATAATAATAATACTGCTGTTGCTGCTGCTGTTACTTCTACTACTTCTACTACTACTATTACTACTAATACTACTACTAATAATAATATAATAATAAATGAAAATAATGATTATGATGTTATAATAAATAATGATAATAATAACGATTATGATGATAAAGAATTTATTTAAAGCAATGACACATTGAACAAGTCAATCGTCTATGAGGTCCTTAACTGGATAATCATAAACGTGCCGTTAATCATATGGAACAACCGGTATATGAGTGTCTCATAATATACATATGAGAATCATATGTATATTATTTTATATGATAATTATATTATGGCTTTAATGTCTATGTAACAAACAATTGGATATGTATCTGAAGACAGTCTACAATCACGTTCAGCGAGAATGATCATGCATTTTTTTCTGTTCTAAATTGCGTGTTTACTTTGCTTATCCTACTTCCACGAAGCACACACTATATCGCCATCTTTATCGACCCTAGTCCTCTGAGAGCGTCTAGTCATCCATACTTACTTAAGTGTTGCGGATTTGTGTATTAAGTGTACGTTTTATTCCATGGCTTTCGTCCAGCGTCGGAATGCCATTTAATATTTCCTAATTTAAACTATGGATCCTTGTCTGCCCTGTCGCAAATATTGCGTCTGATTCATTTGATGATATCCTATTAATTAAGGTTAAAGACAACTATTGTTTTATAACTTTTCTTACACTTTGTAGTCTGATTAGTTTGATGGTGTCCGATTAATAAGGTTAAAGACAGCTATTGTTTTATAACTTTTCTTACACTTTATAGTCTGATTGGTTTGATAGTGTCCGATTAATGTAGCTTAAAAGACAGCTATGGTTTTATAACTTTTCTTACACTTAATTGTCTGAATTGTTTGATAGTGTCCGATTAATGAAGCCAAAAGACAGCTTTTGTTTTATAACTTTTCTTACACTTTATAGTCTGATTGGTTTGATAGTGTCCGATTAAAGTAAAGCATTTTAGATACTTGACATTTACAGGAAAACCTAAAATAGAAGAGGAAGACAAGCTTTTATTGTTTGTTTCAACTGTCAGTTTTACTATAAAACCATTAGGAGACTTTAAGTGAGGGTTCCTTGTCCATTGACGTGTTTCATTCGCTTATAGTGTTAACAAAGTGAAGGCAAACATACAAAATAATGTTTTTAAATACGCCTAATCACTTTTGTTGTTGTTGTTTTTTCTAAATTCCCAATTCAACATGATAATAATTTCCAAATGCTTTTAAAATAGAGAATATAGTGAGAAAAATACAATTAAACTAGGTTTCTGATGAATTAAAACAGCATTCAAGAACCTAAGTAGAAAGAAATATGTACGTGATATCTTAAATTGACCAATCAATGATACGTTTTCCACATACCATACATATCATGCTTTAGTTCGTATAATCAAATGGCCATCAGTAATTCATATTTATAACCATGTATGGCCGTATTATTTAGTCAAAACTCACGCGGTTTTCATTGTACCATGTATGCAGTAAAACGGCAATTATTATAACTAACACGCGATGCGACAATAAGAAAGAAAGAGACAATATGCTAAAAGACAAAGTTATAGAAATTGTGTTTATATACTTTGTCATGAGAGCGTGCATGACGGGATACATCCAGATGTTGGTTCATTAAGCTGGGAATGGGCTAAATTGTTCTTCAGTCAAGCTTGTTACAATAAGGCACATTGTCTAATTAAAGCAATCCATCAAACTGATTATTGGTTCGCGATGATTGTACAATTGAATAATACAGTCAGAATGTCACATTTGTTTTTGTTAATCATATATATGTTATAGGTGCGCACATGGCAACCAATTCCATACCAGACAGGTCAGATATGATTAACACGTAAAGATGCACGTGTACACGTCTGCTACACTTACACTCCCGCGCGTGTCTATACAAATTGATGTCAGCCTACAAGTTGAAGCATAGAAAGAAAGAATTGTATAAGTTATCTGATAAAAAAAGCAACCGCTAAAATTATTGATTGAATATTTAGTAATATTTTATGCCATCGAGGGCTAACAAACGATCAGTTAACCTCTGTTTCCTGGGATCCTGAAAGTTAAACGAGTACTCGAGCACACCCAATCTCTGAAAGTAACTGATAACTTCCCCACTTGAATCAGCGGTGAGAGACGAATGATAATGAGATACAATGTCGTATATCAATCATCACGGAGACTGTTGCCGGACGAAGATTCGAACTAACGACCCCTGGATTGATAGTCAGACGCGTTACCGGCTGAGCTAATCGGACCCGGCTAAAAATAAAATGTAGACTTTGTTTTAGTTTCTGTTCACGATGGTGAACGGAACATTAAACACCTCTCAATCCCCATAACACCGGAGTAAACAGTACTCTATATTAGGAACTTAGTGAGCTCAATGACATTATAGTACCAGGGAAAACAACGCAGAGACAAAGTACAAAACTATAAACATTGTCAATATCTCGTCAACTTGTATACAATGTTTTAATGCAAATGCAAATAAAAACATATTGGCAAGAAAAAGAAATATAAACAAAAGAACGAAAAAAGTGAATGAGCTCGGTATGCAGAGTTATTATTCTGTAAGACACACCACATATCTCACAGACATTGAACTAAATGGAATTTGAATCAATAATTTAAACTCAATATGAAGTTTTGATAATATTAGAATAAGAAAAATACGTCCAGCATAAGCCACACATTTACACATAGAATATATGTAATAATCACAATGAATATAGAGCACATATACACATGGGGTGGCAGAGAGGGTCAACCTCTTCGAATGGGCAGTAGCAAAACGGCTCCTTAGGAGATTAAACATTGGTAACGGGTGCACCTAGGTCCTCACCCCGCCGTTCCATCATAAAACGGGACAATATGAGGGTAAATGTATATAATGTTGAATGGTGGTTTTAATTTAGATTGAACACAGCTAAAATATGAAGGAATGGGTATCCAAGGCTTGCTGTGTCATTTGTTCCTGATGTATACCTTTATTGTATCAATAATTGGAATATTTCTGTTTTCATTTTTATTTTTTAATTAAAATATAGCAATTTAATTCATATACATGTTCAACGGACTGACGTGACAGGACGTCATCTTTGGAAAACGTTTAAGTCATTAGTTTGCGGATTGAGGTCGACAACTCCGCTGCCTATTTCGGTTTACACTTGAAAACAAAATTACAAGACTCATTTATCAACCAATGACAAAACTACAAAGCTATAAATAGTGCATGTTACACCTGTTCAGTTCCATCTGTTTCTCTTAAATTCTCTTAAATACGCAGATTACAAAACATCCTTTCTAACAGGTATGCATTTGTTCTGTTTGTAAGTGTGTGTTTGTGAAAGAAAACTCATATATATTGATTGTGTGTTTGTGAAAAAAACGTCATTTATATTGATTATGTGTTTGTGAAAAAAACGTCATTTATATTGATTGTGTGTTTGTGAAAAAACGTCATTTATAGTGTGTGT
The DNA here is from genome assembly GCA_029582155.1 of Panopea generosa. NCBI lineage: Eukaryota > Metazoa > Mollusca > Bivalvia > Adapedonta > Hiatellidae > Panopea > Panopea generosa. The sequence goes on from CM055895.1 coordinate 21,376,626, forward strand.
TTGTGAAAAAAACGTCACATATATTGATTCAGTGTTTATGAAAATAACGTCACATATATATTGATTGTGTGTTTGTGAAAATATCGTAATATATTTTGATTATGTGTTTGTGAAAATAACTTCATATATTTTGATTGTGTGTTTATGAAAATAACATCATATATTTTGATTATGTGTGTTTGTGAAAATAACGGTAAATGTACATATATATATATTGTTGTACGGCAAAAGTGGACCATTATGCGTGACTGTCGATCTAAACACTAAAACACCGAAAGAAACTGATAAAAGCATATATTTGGACGCTAAACCCTGGAACTTGAAGACATATTTAAGATTTTCAAAATATTACCTCCTTTCTGAAAAGTTGTGGAAGCTTAACAAATATGCAAAAACCGTTCAACAGCTAATTTTGTATCCGCAATGGATGGCCCACCCACACTGACTAAAAATGTATACACTTACAAACATGCATTGGCATATACAATATATACAATAACAATTTGTTCTATAAACTTAAGAAAACATCTCTTTAATCAACCCGTTAAAATGCACAAATTGAAATTGAATTATCATAATAACAGTAATGAGAGTTATGAAGCATGTTTAATTATAAGAATGTATGCAACGCGTAATTTACTTAAGTGTTAGGTTTAAAGGCAGCACATACTGACGTTTAATAGGAAAATTGATTTATTATATCGTTTATAATATGCAAAATTGCAAAAACATGAAGAAGTGTTAAGACAATTGCCTATGTTAAGGTAGTCTTATTGAAATTATATTGTTTACGAAAGAGGTGAAACTTGAATCTACTGCTTAGGTAAGGGAACTGGTAGTCTTCCTTCAACAGTTGGAAGCAGATCTGAAGAAAAGATAAACCCCACCTTATGTTAGCATTAATTATTGTAAATAAGAAAAGGTAAACTGAAGTCATCAAATATGGAATATTGACAAAAACACACATAAAATGTATCAATAATATCAGACAAAAGGATCACGGAACGGACTTTATCGAGTCTGTTCACAAGAACGGTTATGAATCATGCAACAGTCCCCAAGTTTAAACGTACAAACATAATTAATATATATATTCATATAAACACTTTGTTAAACATGGGTCACCGGCCTATCACGGCTATTGACAAATCAAGAACCGAATTCCGAACACGTGTTTATCTGGAAATTATGTATACATGGGCACCTTCCAGATACAATTCCTCACATAAACACTTACTGGTTTTGAAAAATATTGAACAAAAATTTAACAAATGTTTTTACACTAATAACTGCTCTGTTAATATAATACGCGTCTATTGAAAAATGAGGAAGCAAAATGGGGACTGCAAATAATGCATTTCCGATGGATGATTTATAATCAATCATTTTTTTAATATTTGTTATTCTAAAAAATAGTTATTGCAATTTGTATCAGCATTCCAAAGAATAAATTAATACAAATATTTTAAATCTTTAACGGTGAAGAACCAGGAAGACATGGACATTGACATGTTGACGAACTTACATTATACAGATCGTGAGTGACATGTGGAGCGCAATTAAATATGATGGATGTATTGTAACCGTGGTGTTGAATACAAATAACAAAGTCACTGATAATTTAAAACTTATTTTACCAGTAATTATGAAATCACTGTACAAATGAAATTGTAAACGCGTACAGCCGTATTGAAATGGAAAAGACACACACTGTTCACTGATAAATGCAACCCGTATGTAGCATATAACCATCATAAAACCGAGAATTGTATATTTGTCATTGGCAAGTGCAATATATGTAAATACTAAAATATAAATCTAACTATTACATATTGGTCTTTGAAAGGTGGAATACATGTACATGCTGTAGCAAAACTCTGAATTGAACGACAGTAACACGTGCGCTCGTATTACACGTGTGCATAGTGTACTGTATTGGAACAGAAGTATTGGTGTTTGAAACAAACAAGCAGGCTGAAACTGTAACAAGCAATTATCTATTGGTCAATGATAAGTGCAACATAACTGTACTTAAATAAATAATAACATATTGGTTACATACACGTTTAGCATATGTGTAGTCCGTAACTATACTGACACATAAATATTATGTAATAAAAAGTGCAACAAATACATATATTGCTAAAACGGAAACTAATATATTGGCCTCTTATCAGTAAAAAAATAAAAATACACTTTAAAGATTTTTGCTCGTAAAAATGAAAGTATTTTTTTTTTAATTCTGTTAGAAATTAAATTTATCATTATCTAAGATGAAATTTATAACAAGAAAGGTATGTTGCCGTGCTCTATATTTTTGTGGCAATTTTGTTAAAATGGGGTCATTAAGATATCATATAAGTATACATAAGAAACTGAACTTATTCATGAGCTTCATAACTAAAATGGATAACTTATATTTTAATCTTTGAAAAATTACACTGAAAACATATTTTTGCTTTAAAAAATCATCAGCTATACATTCATATATATTTATATCTATACTGTTTTATATGATATTTTTACCAATGCTCATAAAAAACATATGTTGGGATTATTAGATTTTTTCATATTTTAGTTTCCTTTGATCCAATGTAAGCATTTTCAGAATTCATAATGAAATTCATAGGTTGCCGTACATTTTAAAGAAATATTTGTCAAATAACCTGAAATAGTGCATATTTTGGAGATATTTTAAAAAATGTTTTTATATAATAACTCAGAAAATAATCAATGTTATTTTATTTTAGTTTAATAAAAGTTTAATATAGATTTCATACAATTGTTCAATTTTTTGAAATAATAAAACAAGATTTTCTCTTTTGAAAATATATTTAATTTACTTAGAGTAATCCCTACCCCCTATTTTTCTTGGTAAGAACATGATGCCAAAAGTTTTTGTTATAACATAAACATTTTTGCGGCTTCAATGTTCAATGTATCTATATCTATAAGACTGTAACAAAAATGTTTATCTTAAAGAAATATTACTTCAATAAAATCCGTAGTCATTAAAACCTGAAAACTAACGAGCCATACTTGAAAGGAACATTACATGCTGGTTATTTAACAATGCAAGATATATGCTGTAACTCTACATAGGCACACGTATTAAACCATGCAAGATAAATGCAGTAACTCTACATAGGCACACGTATTTAACAATGCAAGATATATGCTGTAACTCTACATGGGCACACGTATTAAATAATGCAAGATATATGCTGTAACTCTACATGGGCACACGTATTAAACCATGCAAGATATATGCTGTAACTCTGCATGGGCACACGTATTAAACCATGCAAGATATATGCTGTAGCTCTGCATGGGCACACGTATTAAACCATGCAAGATATATGCTGTTACTCTGCATAGGCACACGTATTAAACCATGCAAGATATATGCTGTAACTCTGCATGGCCACACGTATTAAACAATACAAGATATATGCTGTAACTCTGCATGGGCACACGTATTAAACCATGCAAGATATATGCTGTAACTCTGCATGGGCACACGTATTAAACCATGCAAGATATATGCTGTAACTCTGCATGGACACACGTATTAAACAATGCAAGATATATGCTGTAACTCTACATGGGCACACGTATTAAACAATGCAAGATATATGCTGTAACTCTGCATGGGCACACGTATTAAACCATGCAAGATATATATGCTGTAACTCTACATGGGAACACGTATTTAACAATGCAAAATATATGCTGTAACTCTGCATGGGCACACATATTAAACCATGCAAGATATATGCTGTAACTCTGCATGGGCACACGTATTAAACAATGCAAGATAAATGCTGTAACTCTACATGGGCACACGTATTACACCATGCAAGATATATGCTGTAACTCTACATTGGCACACGTATTTAACAATGCAATATATATGCTGTAACTCTACATGGGCACACGTATTAAACAATGCAAGATAAATGCAGTAACTCTACATAGGCACACGTATTTAACAATGCAAGATATATGCTGTAACTCTACATGGGCACACGTATTAAATAATGCAAGATATATGCTGTAACTCTACATGGGCACACGTATTAAACAATGCAAGATATATGCTGTAACTCTACATGGCCACCCGTATTAAACAATGCAAGATATATGCTGTAACTCTACAAGGGCACACGTATTAAACAATGCAAGATATATGCTGTAACTCTACATTGGCACACGTATTAAACAATGCAAGATATATGCTGTAACTCTACATGGGCACACGTATTAAACAATGCAAGATATATGCTGTAACTCTACATGGGCACACGTATTAAACAATGCAAGATAAATGCTGTAACTCTACATGGGCACACGTTTTAAACAATGCAAGATATATGCTGTAACTCTGCATGGACACACGTTTTAAACAATGCAAGATATATGCTATAACTCTGCATGGACCCACGTATTAAACAATGCAAGATATATGCTGTAACTCTACATGGGCACACGTTTTAAACAATGCAAGATATATGCTGTAACTCTGCATGGACACACGTATTAAACGATGCAAGATATATGCTGTAACTCTACATGGTCACACGTATTAAACAATGCAAGATATATGCTGTAACTCTGCATGGGCACACGTATTAAACAATGCAAGATATATGCTGTAACTCTGCATGGCCACCCGTATTAAACAATGAAAGATATATGCTGTAACTCTGCATGGGCACACATATTAAACAATGCAAGATATATGCTGTAACTCTACATGGGCACACGTATTAAACAATGCAAGATATATGCTGTAACTCTACATGGTCACACGTATTAAACAATGCAAGATATATGCTGTAACTCTACATGGGCACACGTATTAAACAATGCAAGATATATGCTGTAACTCTACATGAGCACACGTATTAAACAATGCAAGATATATGCTGTAACTCTACATTGGCACACGTATTTAACAATGCAAAGTATATGCTGTAACTCTACATGGGCACACGTATTAAACAATGCAAGATAAATGCTGTAACTCTACATAGGCACACGTATTTAACAATGCAAGATATATGCTGTAACTCTACATGGGCACACGTATTAAACAATGCAAGATATATGCTGTAACTCTGCATGGGCACACGTATTGAACAATGCAAGATATATGCTGTAACTCTACATGGGCACACGTTTTAAACCATGCAAGATATATGCTGTAACTCTACATGGACACACGTATTCAACAATGCAAGATATATGCTGTAACTCTACATTGGCACACGTATTGAACAATGCAATATGTATGCTGTAACTCTACATGGGCACACGTATTAAACAATGCAAGATATATATGCTGTAACTCTACATGGGCACAAGTATTAAACAATGCAAGATATATGCTGTAACTCTGCATGGGCACACGTTTTAAACCATGCAAGATATATGCTGTAACTTTACATGGACACACGTTTTAAACAATGCAAGATATACGCTGTAACTCTACATTGGCACACGTATTAAACAATGCAAGATATATGCTGTAACTCTGCATGGGCACACGTATTGAACAATGCAAGATATATGCTGTAACTCTACATGGGCACACGTATTGAACAATGCAAGATATATGCTGTAACTCTGCATGGGCACACGTTTTAAACCATGCAAGATATATGCTGTAACTCTACATGTACACACGTATTAAACAATGCAAGATATATGCTGTAACTCTACATTGGCACACGTATTGAACAATCCAAGATATATGCTGTAACTCTGCATGGGCACACGTTTTAAACAATGCAAGATATATGCTGTAACTCTACATTGGCACACGTATTAAACAATGCAAGATATATGCTGTAATTCTGCATGGGCACACGTATTGAACAATGCAAGATATATGCTGTAACTCTACATGGGCACACGTATTGAACAATGCAAGATATATGCTGTAACTCTACATGGGCACACGTATTAAACAATGCAAGATATATGCTGTAACTCTACATGGGCACACGTATTAAACCATGCAAGATATATGCTGTAACTCTACATGGACACACGTATTAAACAATGCAAGATATATGCTGTAACTCTACATTGGCACACGTATTAAACAATGCAAGATATATGCTGTAACTCTGCATGGGCACACGTATTCAACAATGCAAGATATATGCTGTAACTCTGCATGGACACACGTATTAAACCATGCAAGATATATGCTGTAACTCTACATGGACACACGTTTTAAACAATGCAAGATATATGCTGTAACTCTGCATGGACACACGTATTAAACAATGCAAGATATATGCTGTAACTCTACATGGTCACACGTATTAAACAATGCAAGATATATGCTGTAACTCTGCATGGGCACACGTATTAAACAATGCAAGATATATGCTGTAACTCTGCATGGCCACCCGTATTAAACAATGCAAGATATATGCTGTAACTCTACATGGGCACACGTATTAAACAATGCAAGATATATGCTGTAACTCTACATGGCCACCCGTATTAAACCATGCAAGATATATGCTGTAACTCTGCATGGGCACACGTTTTAAACAATGCAAGATATATGCTGTAACTCTACATGGCCACCCGTATTAAACCATGCAAGATATATGCTGTAACTCTGCATGGGCACACATATTAAACAATGCAAAATATATGCTGTAACTCTACATGGGCACACGTATTTATGTACAAATATACCTTTGACAGATACAACTTATAAATTATAAACAAAATTAATCACCATTAAAACATCATTAAATCTAGAGATGCTAACGTCAAATAAAAAAAAACACTTCGAAATGCATAACATATATAACAACGGTAGTCTTAGATAAAACAACACCGATGTAATTAACCATCGATTTTTTAACATTTTTTTAAAAAAACAAAAAGCATAATAAACACCTTCCATCGTATTTTACGGAACATGTATCTCAGAAGATCATTAAAGTAAATTACGTACCCTTACAATATCAAGAGAAAAACACTGTCTAAAACAATCCATGCTTTTCATTGCGTAGTTTTAACATCATTTCAACAGACAAAATGATCATCAGAAAGCATACAAAAAAACACCGACGGTGATTTATCTTGGTATGTGGTTAGAAAGCATGGAACACAAAAGTGGAGCCACTTCGAAACTTATAAAACATTGATTGTAATGTCACATCTGACATAAATAGCCACTTATGTTTTAACACCATTGATTATAATGGCATACATGACATATATAGCCACTTCACCAACTTCATCATACATGTCATAACATTTATTTACGCTAAAAACATTTATTTTGTAAACTGTAGTATAATTTTCACTATGTAGTTATAGTCTTAGTTTAAAACTAGTTTTGTTGTAAAAACATAAACGTTTTATTGTAAAATGCAATAGTACTTACGTGCAGGTTTTCAATAAAAAGTGTTAAAGATATGTTTTGAAGTTCATTTTGTTTACGAACTATATTCCGCATGTCGAACTTTATTAATATTTAATATATGTCAACGTTTGTGATCTCATTAATTTTGTTAATTGCTGTTAATATGTTCTGATCAACATCATTTGCTTTCCTATTTCGTAATTAATTCATTTTTCTAGAAGATACAGCTATTTTGTGGATTCAATTAACGTAATATGCTTATAACTAAAACGACAAGACCATCATTATCCTATTACGTGAGGCATTTTCCACTACCCTTATTATGCTATGAATTTGTAAAAACAATACCAATTTGAAAACATTTCTGTGGCACGTTTCGTCGCGACTTTGCCATTATCTTGGTTTTGCTGATAGGAACCGTAATGTCTTTTGTCCTTAGCCTTATTTTCTGAAGCACAAAAGAAGTTTATCATACTTTTATGTAACAGCGTCTTTCATGTTTGGCAGTTGGTCTGTGTTATGGGCATTTTGCAGTTTGTCATCAGGTTTTCCAAATTGCCACTTTAATCTTAAAGAACGAAGGTGCTTATCCCCGTGTTTTCTTACCTTTAATTGCTTAATTATGATGACTCTCACAACATGGCTTCACCCTTTGCAAAATCATCCAAGAAGTCGACTTATATGGATTTTTTTTATCTTTAACATATATAACTACCTAAGCATATAATTTTTGACAACAATCGCCTGCATTTGTTTAAAGATAATCTAGCCGGGTTACATTTTTTGACATGATCCTATTTTGTGATTTTCTGACTGGGCAAACAGCATTTTAAGGACCCGCCTCCCCCCCCCCCCCCCCCCCCCCCACACACACACACACACACACACACACACACATACACACTTGCTGAATTCATGTTCTACAAAATTAATGTTTTAACAGTCTTGTTGGTAACATAATTGGTACAAAATATGTAAGTGCTGAAACAAGAAAAAAAAACATCTATATTTCTTAACATTATCAATCATTTTACCTGTACCCTTAAGTTGGATGATTTTCGCAGCAGTCTTATGTGTTGCAAACTGCCGTAAAAATGCCCCGTACATGAGTTTGCTCAAAAACATAGTACGGCTTGCTGGCGTTCTGCACTTCATAGACCTCTGAGTCAGATGGTATTAACCGTTATGGCTGTCCGAATGTTTTTTTTTTAATCTAATAAAGAAAACTCACGAAACTTTGTTGAAAATTGCTCTCTAAACCAATTTAGAAAGTTTATCTTTATTAATTAAATGTAGCTGTTTTTCACCGCGTTTAGCTCATAGACATCAATTTAATCTTATCTTATCAATTTGTTTCTCCGCACAAACCTTACATCAACGTAGTATTTCAGCAAACATATCCAGGTAACATGTTCTTAAATGCGTTTTACGTTTTTTTTTCTGACTGGATGCATATCAGCTATACAGTTAATAAACCATTCATCGCACTCTGTGTGACTAGTTACTCATCAAAAACATATAATATGCAAATGTTTTTACCTTTATTATATAAAACCCACTTGAAGGTGGGTACGTATTAATTAAATTGGATTGTTAAAATATGTATTAGTCATTGCAAGTTTCACCAACTTTGTCAGAATTCACATCAAACTGTGTAGATAGCCATTTGTTATTGTGTTAAAAATATTGAAATAAGAGTTTTGTTTTAGAATGTTGCGTTATGCCATGGCGTGTATTCACTATTCAAATATTTGCATTCCATTTAAACGTGTTATCGTATCGTCTATGTTTTACTTACCATTTTATGCATATGCCGTCATGAATTTTATATCAGAATTTACTTCCACTATTCAACCATCAAAGAAATGCCAAACAGGTGACATAGTCTTCAAAGAATACAGCCATCACAGCAGCACAAACGTAATCATTATATAACATAACACACATTATACAAGCCGATTGTAATCAAGTTGTTTTAAAATTTAATTAATAGACACAATGAATACTTTACCGTTAAGTTGATTGGTTGCGGTAAAAAAGGGAATAAAATGACAGTCACTTTTCATTGTGATTTTCTTCATATCATGAAATCTAGATAAATATTTTGACATATTCCCTTCTGTTGTGTAACACAAATAATATAAAGTTTGAGTTACTACGGTGGCATATTTCTGCCACCAGTTAACCATTTAACTGACGCGATATGTTTCTAGTTAACTATTTAGTTTTCGCGAAAATATCTTGTTATTTAGTAAACTAACGTGATTGGTTTCTAGTTTAGTGAGGTTAATAACTTAACTAAAACAAACGACTGCAAGTGCCAATTACTGCCATCACTTATCTAGTTAACTATCGCGAAAACATATCTAGTTACTAGTATCTAGTCTAAAATAAGATACATATAATAATGCGAAAAAGCTGACAATTTACTGCTCTGCAACTGCCGCCACATATCTACTTAGCTAACTGAATAACTAGATAAGTTCGTGTAACCAGTTATTTAATATTCGGAATACTTCGCTTTTTCTCAGATAGTGCCGAGTAGTTACAATTGATTCTAAAGCAGCGGACATGCATTGGGGAAGTTCAAATGTAACCAAGAATGTTCACCTTCTTTATTTAATGCTACATCCATATATAATGTGTGTTTTCTAGTATGTTTTCTAACTTTCTTAGCCCAAATAGTTTGGTTTACATTTCCATTAGCCGGCACCTGTTGTTAAATATGCTAAGGAAAATAAATCATATACATTTTTTATATGTACATAAAAATAGACAGGTAATGCTATACGCAAACGTGCTCCATGACTTTGTTGAAGCCAGAGTACCAAGAGAATAATAATAAAGGATAAGGTAAGTAATAAAGACAAGTACGCAACACTTCCATTTGTTCAAGGTTATAAAGTCTCTTTAAACTTCCGAAATGTACACTTTTTGATAACAACAAAAATGATTGCAATTTAATGTGTTAGTAATATTACTAAAACCATTCCTGTAGACCCCTTGGTAACCGTTTTTAAAAAAACGAGAAAATAAATAACTTCGATCAAAATGTATTTTTCTTAAACAAGCGGACCGAGCTTTTGACTTATGTTTTCATTTTTGTAATTCCGTAATGACGCGGATGCTTTGCGACTGTACCTCCTCCAATGTTCGGAAGTTCACAAATGAATACACATATTTTGATGCTCACATTATTCAGATTCTCAGATTCGGCAAAGAATATATAGAAAACAGAGAGACATCACTTTATGATAATCATAACATAACAATGGTAATTTTGAAAATTTTCGAAATGCATAAAATTGTCATATTTCTTTGTACATATGAAAACATTGGAACACTTTCATAATTTCTGCCAAGTCTTGATGACATAGGCTACTGTTTGATGAAGCTATATCAGTTTAAAGATGCACTGCAATAAATGGACAGAATTGTCCAAAAAAATAAAAGGATGTCATCAAACCATCAAAATTGTGAAAACGCAGCCTAGTTAACCCCTATTTGTCTGCATAATTGGACCAACAGAGGATTATCTATGGCAACAAGGCACTTTTAGAACCATTGGTAATGTATCCAGTGTTCCAGAAATGCATTTCTCTATGTTTAGAACAAAACAAAATTAATTGTTGTGTGAGACGTTCAAAGCTTTGGATAAACTCAAATTGAATAGCCAAACCTTTAGGCCTCAAGGACGTTCAGTTGAGTATTTTCGTGTTTTGAGGTTAATTATGACATTGGTATCATACACCATAAGCATAAATAATGAGTTGTGCTGTAAAATCAAAAACATCACGACAAGATATAATAATGTGCAGAAATAGATGTTTGTTACAATGATTCATTTCAAATAAAGATTTCAAGAACATCTAAAAGTAATCGTAGAATAAGATCTATAAGAATAAAGTGACATTTTCTGTCAGTGTTTTTTTTTAAAGAATTATTTTCTCAGCATGTGATAAGAAATAACTTCCAATGGAATATAAATGTCACGATTTAATGCAGGTTTCCATTAGAAAGCAGGAAATAAAGAGAGTATACCTTGTAGTACATATATTCCTAAAAAAATGATAATAGCTTTTTCATCACACCTAATGATACCGCATCAAAATTGTATTATTGCTATAATTGCACCAGTCCTCTGTGGTGAAAAAAAAAGAATACCTCCAGAACGCAAATAGTAAATGACAATTACATACATGGGGAAAAATGCAGATTCTTCTCATCCCGTGCAAGTTTAAGATTAACGTAACCAGAACGTTCATATATCGTGTGCATCCCGTGCAAATTAATAAGTTACCTTGACTAGAACGTTCATATATCGTTGGCATCTCAAGCAAATTAATAAGTTACCTTGACTAGAACGTTCATATATCGTTGGCATCTCAAGCAAATTAATAAGTTACCTTGACTAGAACGTTCATATATCGTTGGCATCTCAAGCAAATTAATAAGTTTACTTGACTAGAACGTTCATATATCGTTGGCATCTCAAGCAAATTAATAAGTTACCTTGACTAGAACGTTCATATATCGCTCGCATTCGTTAACAGTTAAAGACAAACGTAACTGAAACGCCTTTACATCGTTCGCATCCCATACAAGTTAAAGACAAGCTTAAAGGGATTTTGTTGGCAAGTAACACAAACACGCTATTAATTCAGACTTTTCTTGTATGCAGTGTGCACAAAATAATGCTTATGTATCGACGTATAATCTTTATTTACTTGAAAGTTATCAAATTAACAGTAATTGAATATTGGCCAAAACTTTAATACGTCCCACAATAAAGTATTGCGCAATGTTTACATTGAACTCCGTAAACTTCCCGAACAAAGCCTCGAAAACGAGATCGGGAACGAGTTTTCATGATGTTATCCGATGTTGGAGCGGAAATCCGAAAGCGGTTCGTTGAAACTTGCGAATGTAAACAAAAACAAAAACGTGGCTTCAGAAATCCGATGTTTATAATAAAGAAGTTATGCAATTAGACACTTTAGACGCGTACATCTCTAAGTTATAAGTGTATCTTCATGCTGGGCGTGTTTATTTAGGACAGTGAATTGACAGCATTATGCCAATATAATCCCTTCCCATGTTGTGTAAATTCATAACTTAAATAATCTTAAAGTATTGAAACAATCTATGTTTTATGAGTTCGTTAAACTACTAATTAGAAAAGAGCAGTCAAGTGCGGCGGCAGTATAGTGGATATTGTGTTTGCCGCTCACGCCAAAGGTTGCGGGTTCGATCCCAATCTACACACAATCAGTACTTGTTCTACTCAGAAGTGGACTCCATAGCGATTCATATATAACTCTGAGCTTATTTCGCATTCGAACTTCGATAGATAAGTATAAACTAAGAGAGTATTAACACTTAATGCAGCTTGCAGCGATTGTATGTTTTGCAAACAGAATGCATGGTGGTATATGAGCTTTTTGTGCTACTTATATACACATTAAAGTGATCACTTACCCGACAGACGGTTTTATGCATGCACATTTCAAAAACAAACAATAAAGCTATATGTCTACCATGAAAAGCAGCAATTAACATAATAGAACAGATGAATTAAAGTAGTACCTTGAAAACTTATAATAAGGACGCAACACACATATGGAACGGATAGAAACAGGGTTTACATATGGACGCTCTGTGGTAAAGATGGTTGCCATTATGGAGCTTAACCCTACATGTGTGAACCTACCATTGCATTTAAAGGAGAAGAGACTGTTAATGTATCCGTTATATAAGCTTAGTGGTAGTCAATACGGGTTCTGTTGGACATATACTTTCTGTAGTTTGACAATGTGAACATTAATTAATGAAGGTCATATTGACGATGAGAATATTAGTTTCAATATAAACTACACCACACCTATACCGATAGGATTGAAGTGTCCAAGTCGCATGTGGAAGGTCGCGGATCTGGTCCATGGTTTGATCCCCGGATTGCTCATATCGAATACTTGAAAATTGCTTTTCCGCTTGACGATCATCATTGAGAGGATAGTTCCAGGTCTGGTCGGCCCGATGTCAGTATGAAGTGATTGGGTGGGGTAAGATACCCCGGTGGGGCAGCGTTCAAAATACTGTCCCAGGCAGACATCGCCGCAATATACCTAAACAGTTGTTGAAAGCGATGCTAAATACCATACAACAACAATAATAACAACTACAACATTCGATGTAAACTTCATACAAAAAAATATACATAATTGCTTGATGATCGTTTATTTATCAAACCAAAAAAGTTCTTGACGCCAAGAAAGAAATAAAAGTTGATTTTTTAGTCTTATGTTCATTAAACTAAACTTGTGTATTATAATGGTTTATATCAGGATTAATTACAATTACAAAAACGGTTCATTGTCTGCCAGAAATCTACTGTTTAATACCTCTAGTAGTACCTGTTATGTTGTTAAATATCATAAACGAGTCACTATATATATATATTATATTACTCATTAGTGCTTAACATAAAAACAAAACCCTAGGCTTGATTCTGGCTTTAGCTAGTCTTCAAAGGCAATCAAAGACAATGCATAAAATATAAAACATAGGATATCATACAATAAAATAACTAACTACTTAATGCGTGACTTAATTGTTTGTAATTGTATCTTTGTTTTACGTTCTTCTAAGCGCCAGTGATCTAACATAATTGGTATTACCTTATTTTTATGTGATTAAAACAAAGTGCAATCAACGCATTTTTTATAGAAACAGTTTAAAAACATCGAAATATTGCATGATAGTGAATATACTGTTTTGGATGGCATTGGTTACTCTTTTTTTTTATTGTTTTTACCATTAGATAATTATCTAAATGGTGATTACTAACACTTTCAACACTTAGCAGGTTTTATATGCAACAAGTTATACTAATGGAGGACTAATGGAGAACCATTCTGAGTAGATACACCGTTCTTCCATAATCTACTGACCACCAGGCTTACATAAAGTGAGATAAAATCATACGACCTCAGCGATGGAGTAGAACCACCAACCTTACGTAAATAACTAACTCAACATTTAGCATATAGTTAGAGTAAAACCACAAACCTTACGTCAATTACTGACTAAACATTTAGCGTGAGCAGATAGTTAAGGTTGAACCACCACCCTTACGTAATTAACTGACTAACACTAGTGAGACAAAGTTATACGATCTCAGCGACGGAGTAGAACCACCGCCTTTACGCTAATAGCTGACTAACACTAGTGAGACAAATTCATACTGCCCCAGCGATAGCGTACATCCCACTCCTCCATCTTTACTTAAGTAACTGAACAATGTGAAGCGCGTTGTCCAGTGGTCCAGTGGCAAAGCACCGAACCCATGATCGGAGGGTCGGGGGTTCGATCATCCGCCGTGGCTATGTCTTTGAGCGACACACCTTTTCCGCATTTGCTTAGTACTGGTTCTACCCAGGAAGACTTCGAGCGTGATTAATCTATGTTGTAATAACTTGTTTCACAATCGAAGTAAAATAAATAAGTTTAAACTAACAATACTAGTGAGACAAAGTCATACGGCCTCAGCGATAGCATACACCCACCATCTTTACTTAAGTAACTTAACAATATCAGTGAGACCAGGTTATATGACCATAACGATGGAGTGCAACCACCATCCTTAATTAAATAAGTGAGACAAAGTCATACGGCCTCAGCGATGGCATACAAGCACCATCCTTAATTAAATAACTGACCAATACTAGTGAGGCAAAGTGACACGACTACATCGATGGAGTACAACCACCATCCTTAATTAATTAACTGACCGATACTAGTGGGACAAAGTCACACGACCACATCGATGAATTACAACCACCATCCTTTATTAAATAACTGACCAATACTAGTGAGACAAAGTCATACGACCTCAGCGATGGAATACAACCACCATCATTTATTAAATAGTTGACCAATACTAGTGAGACAAAGTCATACGACCTCAGATATATCAATTCAGCGCCTTAATAACACGCTATCTGCTTCAGGGTCACAGGAAATTTCAAAACAAATATATAGCTGTGATACAATTTTATATTTGTTAATGTTGGCATGTTAAATATCGTATACTGTCTTTTTACTTTCTCACCAAAAGTCAGTCAAAGGTTGATATGGACTAGCTGCAAGAAAACCAATGAGTTGAAGTTATGTTTATATGTGCATTTCATATTCTATGAAATTCATGACTTTATATATTGGCTGCATTGGTATACCTTGCTATTTTCTTAGTAAGGTACCATAAGTTGGAAAACAATATTTAAAAAAAATCAGCTCACTTATATTTGCTAGACAGCGACAAAATGATGTTTTTTTCCAAATTCTAAATCAAAGATAAAGGTAACAAACTTGGAAATGTATACCTTTCTAGTCAGCATATTTAAGTACAATTCTTTTAATAATATTAACTTAAAAGTGGTCAAACTATGCACTTTCAACATGAGATTTAGTAATCAATGACTCATCTGCTACAAACACCTCATTTTAGAAAGTTATATACATTTCAATTACGCAAAAATCCACAACTCACAAATGCACCTGATGATTAAATTAATATGCAATGTGATACACCCATAGTTTATTTTATAATTCTTTGAGCGTTTATTTTGAACAAGATCAAACACACCGTGTTTCAAATCAGAGGACAATCAACCGCAGGCTATGTAACATGTTTGGTATCGATATCCATGTAACCGTCTAGTGCCACCCTCTAATTAATTCATATTCGTACTTAAGTGAAAGTGCTTAAGACCTTGTATAATACTTATTTTAATATAAAAGCAAATAAAAACGTGATAAGTATCAGTTACTCTATTGAAGCACATGGTGAATCGTCAGTTATATTTGTAGGTAAGCAAGTGCTGTAAGATTTTCGAAGATTACTTGTAAATATCTTACATGCTTGCATGTATTAGATATCATCTCAGAATCGTGGTTTGTTAGTCACAGAAGTTAAACAAAGGAATTTCAACGAATGATATATATATACTAATAAACATTGCACATAGCAATTTATTTCAACTTTATTTTATTTGTATCAAGGCCACCGGCCCTAACACAATACAATTACAAACAAATATATACAATGCATAGTAGTGTGAACATGTGATTTAGTTATATTAGTTACTAATATATTTATACTCACATTACATATATATATATACATACATATTCAATAAACTAACTAGATACATTGTATGTGTGATTCTCTCAATGTGAATGCATAATATATAAACATTGCTATATTGCGAACAGTTTTTTTCATTTTTATTAGACATTAATATATTAAACTTGCTCAAGGACGGGGATTCAAAATATTTCTTTGGCAGATATTTTAAGCGTAGCTCTCTATATAATGGACATACCAGAAGAAAGTGGTATTCTGTTCCAATAAGTAAATCACAGAATATGCAATAACGCATTTCCCTTGGAATATTCATATGACGTCCTTTTTCAATCATTAAAGAATGGGAATAAGTTCTAAATGTAACAATACTTTGTCTAAACTTTAGTATGTTAATATATTTCAAATACGGTTCAAAACTGAAATTGCATTTAAACTCTCTATGAAGTACTAACTTATTATTCTGTGAGCAATCAGCATGCCAACTTGAATATATTGATCTTTAAGTAATGAAAATATTTCGGTGATCTCAGGACATAACTGTATGCCATGTGTACAACTGCTAGCAGCAGTTGTATTTAATTCATTTATAAAAATTGTAAATAATATAGGGCTTAACTTGCAGCCTTGTCTAAGTTCAAGTGGACAATTTAAATACTTTGTAAAAGTTGATCCGATTCTTACTCTAGCTTTTACGGATCGATAAATACTTTTTATGGACTGAAATAGATGGCCTTTAATTCCAATGTGTTGTAACACTGTATACAATTTAAAATGCATTTTTTTATCACATTAACACCGCTGAATAGGCATAACCTAAAGAAACTAACATATCTACTATCTTTTTTAAAAAATCTTAAAAAATCATACCCTACCCCCACTTTCGAATTGTTACTTTTTTCTCAAACTATTCTAAAACTTAATATTTCAAAACGTTTTAACATCATTTCTATTATAAGTAACCACTAATGTTGTATGCCAATATTTACCACATTGTTAGAAGTGAGAAATGCATAAAGATAAACAACTTTTACAGTCTTGTTTTCTCATTGTGTGGTATTTTATAGGACAAGTATCAAAATAAAAGGCAGCAAATTTGGCGACATAGTGTTTTTTCCACATCAGCTAACAGCAAACAGATAATGGGCACTTGTTAGATATTGTATTTTAGCAACTGTTTTTATCTAAACACTATTGCTGATGTAATGACACATAAGAAACTATTTTCATATTCCTTATAGATTGACTGGAATATTTAATAAAATAAAAAATAATACCTTACCCACCCAAAAATTATGTTATTTTTTCCCAAAAAATTGTTATAAAAAATAATTATTTTCTCTTATTCTAGCCCCACCACTATCACAAAACCCTTCCTTCGTTGTATATCAAACTATTCTACATTGTTAAAAGAAATAAATGCACGAAAATAAAACAAACGTTTGCCATAACCTTTGCCAAAGGGTGAACTATTTTATAAAAACGACAACCAATGATTAGGCACCTACATTTTCATCGAACACTGGATACTTTCTATTGAAAACTTTAATGTTAGGTGTTGACAGTAGACAGAAATAATTTATATAAGCTTTGTCTTTTATCTTTAGTAATAATTGTGTATTAATTGGTTTGACTTGGCCAATGATATACAAAAACTAGAACTGGTAGCTACAGCAATAAAATATATTTGGAGTGGATGGGGTCAGTTGTTGGTATTTCTATCTAAAAATTGGCTGTGTTTGTGACACGTGTATGTCTCTTACAGTTGAGTGTACTGAGCAAACCATCTCTTTAAATAAAAAAAATATAAAAAAAATTAAGCGCAAGTTGGGATAGAACCCACATCCTAAAGTCTTATATTCTAACGCACTCTTTACTAACGAGTCCACAACGTCCAAAGAGTTGCAATTGATTTAGATACATATGTTAAGTAAGAAATTGTGACGCTTAAAATAACATCACGGTGTTGCTCCGATTAATATCAAAATGCCGAAAACAAATGTGACATTCCGTGTTGTTGCGCAGTTTCCCATCAATATTTTTCCCGCATGATGGTGCGCGAATTCGATTTTTTACCCACATCATAGATGTGATCAACATTGATATCATAGTCGATCTTCTGATCTATTTTCTTTTTATTTTGAACAACAACCTTGACAATCAAAATTTGATTTAGCTTTTTCTGCCATGATGGAAAATCCAATGTGACGTCACAACAGGTGAGAAAACACCTTGTCATGTGACAATTTTACTTAATTTAGTCACCACGAATGGTTTTCCGGCTGGTGTAAACTCGTTGCGGAAAGTAACGATCGATCACGGTGTTAGTCGAATTTTACCGAGAGCATTACATATTTAATACCTTAAAGTCACGAAAGCCACATAAAATGGTTTATGTTTCTTACACAAGTATTTGTTAATTAACGAATACAAAACAAAGCCATTACCAACAGTCGAATAGTCAGAACGAAAAACTGCCTGCGACTCGGTTATTTTAAAAAAAGCGTTAAACAAAAAACGTAACCCGCTCAGTTAAGATACTAATGTATAGTCTACTAAAACTAACTATAAGAGATATGCCTCTGTAATTGTCTGGATCATTCATTTGCCCCTTTTTATGTACGGGGAGAATCATACATTTTGTCCATGAAGCTGGAAATTCTACAGATCTATATAATCTATTAAACAATTTCCGAAAAATGGTAACAAAATATTAATGCCATGAATAAAATGTTGTGCAACAAGATTACCACTTGCGGATTTTTTTTGGGTCTATACCTTTTATTGCATCAACAATGTCGTCATATGTGATGTCACTGTTAAACAGGATTACTTCAATATCATCAAAGTCAAAGTTTACTTCGCTATCGTCTTCTATAGTTGCATCACCATCACTATTAAAAACTTGTTTTAAATGGTTGAACCACTGAGATGAGGACATATTTTGGATTTGACCCTGAACATGTGTATACAACTTTGAATTCTTCCAAACCATCTTTGGATTTTTAACCGATGATTCCAGTGTACTTAAGAAAGCATCATTATAAGTCTTTTTCTTACGTTTAAATAAATATTTAAACTGTTATACGACCGTCCAAACATAAATTTAGATCACACGCTAATTGGCTACGTCGCCATTTGCGAAGCAGTTTATTTTGTTTAATTTTAAGAATTCTGCACTCACTGTCAAACCATTTCTTTGACGACCGTTTTTTAGAATCACCCTTTAAATATTGAAATCGTTCACTACAATTTAAAATAGTTGACTCAAATGTATTAACAATGTCTTCAATTTCATAGCTAGAAATGCAAATCAGAAATGTTTTAACTTAAGTCTGAAAAGCTGTCAGCTATATGCATAATTTATAAAATAAACAATAAAATATAATTTTTATTACGGGATATATAAATTATGCAATTTCAGCTTCAAAATATGTTTTATTTTCTATGTAAATAGAGATAAATTACCGACGTATGCACACGTAACTGTATACACACCTAAATGCGATGCATTTTCGAAATATTCTTAGTGGCCTTTTAACTCGATTAACTCCTAGCTAGGCCTGTACCCATGAAATAAGGAAAAAAAATCTTTGATAAAAATAAGATGACTGTTAAGGCTAAAATTAAAACGCTGGAATCATATAATTAATGATATAAATAATTTCTAATGATTCACAAAGTAATTACAATATCAAAATGCATGAGATCACTTTTTTTATATTTTTAATATCCTAAAATATTCACATGAAAATACTTATGAAAAATAACAATTTGGCGCCATAAGTAAAAGATTATTCTAATGTCATATCACTTGAAAAAACAAGACAGCAACAGTTAGATAAAAGAATCCATAATTAATTATTCAAACTGAGCATTGAATTTTGAGATCTTCGATATTACCTAATTTCAGTAAATGCATTTTTTGGAAAAGAAAATTATGTCCAAAAGGTCACGTAGCATTCAAACGACACAATCACCGCAACAGGTCAAAAGTCAATACACAGAATAATCATAGATAAAGCCCAACATGGGAGTTTAAGACTTTTTAATATATATAACTATATATAACTTCGCTCTTCCCTCCTTCATCACGTCATAAAACGAGAAAATGTAGTCAATCTTTATTGCAAATTCGGTGTAAACCACGTTTTTCCCTCCTTACCTTGAATTTAAATTCAAGTTAAACGCAAGGTTTATCATAGTTTAAACTCCTGTACAGCTTCAGATTCAGATACAGCATTTTGTTACAATATTTCAATATGCGGACAATTAAAGTTGTTGTTTATAAGGTTATTACTTCTACATTTAATTGGATATGGACGTTTGATGTTGGTATTATATAGCATCTTGAAGAAAAAGTTTTACATCTGCAAATTAACATTTTGATGTCGCTCTTCAACTTTCAATCGGATATTAAAGTATTTAAAAAATAGCCAAGGTTTAGTAAGGCTGATGATGGCCATCAAATATGATTGGAATTGTATTGTAACATGGACCGTATTTGTAAATAGATGGATTTTCTTGCTGAACAAGATAATTTCTCCCAAGAGGTTAAACTCGTACACAATTACCTCTGACGACTTGCAACGTGAACAAAAGAGCACTACAGCTGAATGTTAAAACTCGTCGTAATACTATAGTTTTGTAATGGAAACGTTGACTTGGGTTTAATGTGAAGGGGTGTCTAACTAGACAATAACCCGCAGTTAATGTTGTATTTGCGTTTACAGCTTATATATATGAGCAATCGTCGCATTAAACTACAAAGATTACGTTTTATGCTCTTATTTAAACCTCGTACTCGATGCCCTGTCAGACTATAGTCTGGAACGCTTTGTGTTAATACTAGTATGTTTACCATTTGACCATGTGGCAATAAGGAAATAGCAATGTTCTGTGTTCCCTAATGGTGGTTTAACTTCTGGCATTTCTAAATTAAATGCATTTCTAATGCGGTCATTGGGCTAGTTTACATATAGTGTTTTTTTTCTGTTTGATGTGTTATAAAGAAAAAACGAATCAAGAATAGAAATCAATATTTTTACTTAACTTCTGACTATTAAGAGGTCCAGTTAATATAATCAAACTTATTGGAATTTACTTAACACATATAACTGCACTAAAACCTATATAATATACGTATTGTGTGAACTACTTGTTCAATATTGAAAGAAAAATACATTACTATTTGAAGATACTAGGTAAAATAATTGTTTTACTTTTTTTTTTAAATATAGTGTTTTTACAGCCTGATTTATATATATCAAGATTTAAAAAAAAAGCTTAAAAATGAAAATTTCGGTTTATTATGAAATTACAAAAAATAAACGAAACACCGAAAAAATATCATATATTTAGTAAATTGAACGCCATTTCATCCCATCCCTGACTCGTTAATCATGTGTTTAGGCGAGCTATTGTCTATCACTCTTCTTCAGATCTACAAAAATCATTTGCTTATAAACAAGCTAATTTACAACTCATCGTATGCAATGTGATTTTCTTCTCATCGAAAATATATCTGATGCGTATGTTTTACCTACTTTCGGTATAACAATAATTGAACATTCTGGAACAAATAACACACTCCAGACCGTCTGATTAATTTACATTTTATAATGAGCCAAAAAGTTGCAATATTATGTATAGGTTGCTTTTTAATGTGGATATGGTATGTAGAAAAACCTAATACAAAGGATACAAGACGATTAACCTAGGATAAATTTACTTAATCCGGAGACGAATTCGAAATCTCCCGTTAAATAATAGTTTTTATGAGTCATGATGTTTTTCATTATATGAAAAAATAACAATTAACAATAATTTTAATAGATCGGGATATACGATACATATGTATTAATTATTTTCACCAGACATTTCTTTCCTTGAATAAATATATCTATAAAGAGGTTCTATTTCGGTAAATTGATGCAAACATCTTTATTTTTACAGGAAATACAAGTTATATCACGGATTGGAAGCACGTGGTTTTAGTGGTTTGTATGTTCCATAACTGACGAGCGTCTTTCGTAACAGTGGTCTGTATTTCATTACCGAAGTGCGTATCATAATTTATATACGTATTTCATAACGGAGATGCGTATTTCATACGTATTGTGCTTATTATGTGATATATGCGCGTACTCCATAATTGACGAGCACATTTCATAACTGAAACGTGCGTTTCAATATTGATAGAAATACCCCTTAAAGGATGTGAGTACTCTAAAGATGAAAATGCGTAATCGATAAATGACATATGTACTTTATAATAAGTGTGTGTATTTAAATAAAAAAATTGGGTAAGAAATGTATTCGCCATGTCGTAAATTATTAAACGTATTACATTTATACCTAAATAAATTAACATAAATAGAACGTTTTAATCAAAATACGTTTAAAATCACGCGCCGGTATTGTGCCTTCGGGATTCCGAAGGTTTTTCTGTATCTTTCATATATATAAACAATATTGCATCGGTTGCCATTAACCAGAAAAGTATAATTTCATAAATTTTTGACAAAATCTCAAATTTGTAAATCGTACGTTATACGAAATAATCTACGGAAACAACTTCGTAATACTATGTTGTGTAAATGGGAGAGTATAATTTCATAAATTACTGACATATTGAAATGTGTTAATCACATGGAATTTAGAAAAAAAATACATAAACAATTCACGGGTACTACTCTTTTTACATTACATTTACATATTGTTTTAGATTAATGCGAAGAAAAAAAACAAGCGTTTTAACGTCGACTACTTTAAACTGCGAAAAACAGTTGATCTAACAATCGCCATATACGTGCCCTAATCAACCACTACGGAATATTAACTCCAATAAGTAAATAGTTTGAACAGTGAAAAAGGATAAATTAATAGCATGCAGTTGGAGGTGACATCAGTGATACGTCAAAACGTGAAATGAAAAATTGCCAACTCGAGATCGGAAGGATATATATATATACAGAAAGATAAATAAGGTCGCAACATAAATCACTCAATGTATTCTCTTGAAAAACAATTTTGCACGCACACGATTAATGTTGTCTGATATAAAAAAATATTCCCGTTTTTGTCATACTATTTGATATAGAGATGAACACGTCGTACATGTATGTATAAATATTCCCACTTTTGTCATATTATTTGATATAGAGATGAACACGTCGTACATGTATGTATAAATATTCCCACTTTTGTCATACTATTTGATATAGAGATATACATGTCGTATGTATAGATATTATTTATAGTTCAATTTAAAAAGTAGAATGTAGAATTAAAATTGAAAAAGAGTTTTTCGACTTAACAGCGGAGTATATGACGCTCTTTTGGGAGTGTTTTTAATGGAAAGTGTTATGAAACAAGTTAGATCAAATGGTTGTGGGCATATTACATCCACTTTTGTAGTATTTGCTAATCTTAAAAATATTTTTGTATGCATGCTTTGCGACTGATATTTTATATCACATAATCATTCTTGCGAGGTGTTTGACGGATTGTGTGTGTGTGTGTGTGTTTGCGTGTACGCATGCCCGTGTGTGTGTTGTATTTTTCGGAAATTATCTCCAACATTAATGAAGAAGCAGTTCTGTACTGTTATTCCCTATTCATACAAACGTGTTTACTCTATAAGCATGAAATGTCATCGTGTATGTTTGCGATTGTGTTTCGTTGCATTCTGAACGATATATTTTTATGTAATTGTTGAGTTGCTGAATGTGTTTAAATTTAAGAATTTTTATTTATCTTGATATGATTCAATCTGCTAATGTCTAACGTTTAGTAGATTGTGTTTATCTTTATCGGCACACCTACCCTGATCTGAATGTGGTTGCTCTTTGTTATTGTCCTCTTATTCATGGTTACAACTGTTGTATATATTCTTTGATTTTCATTCGGCATTGGCTCCAAGATGAATGCTCCTTTCCTTGGTAACTGAGTTATATTCTTCTTCTGTGATTAGTCACATTTTATCTGTTGATTATTAGCTAACATGACTTCTGTATCGAGTGTGGGATAATGCTGTGAATAAGGGGGTCTGTTATCGCATTATACACTTTTTGTATGCCTGCACCAGATGCTGTTTTTCGTTTAATGACATTTCTTCCATCAAAAACTCATCCTCCGCGGTGAATTTGTTGATTCCTGAACGTTTTTCTCTTCTTCTGACATCTTTAAAAAGAGACGACAATCAAGAAATTTTCTTTGATTGATTGATTGACTGATTGAATATTTAGTACCATTTTTATGCTATCGAGGGCTAACAGACGATCAGTTAACCTAACCATTGTTTTCTGGGATCCTGAAAGGTTAACCAGTACTCGAGCACACCCAATCTCCGCAAGAAACTGATAATTTTACCACTGAGCTAATCGGGACGGGCTAAATTTTCTTTGAATGCAATAACATATTGACTTTGCAAATTAATTTTCTAGCACGTTGTTTGCATTTAAATCTTAAAAAAATATTTTTTTAATTTTACAAAATTATTTATTGTTCATAAAACGAGTATAACGACTGAATCAACATTCATACTTCCTGATAAAGAAAATTTATATCACCCAGTGTCATTTTACTTTGTCTTTACCACAAAACGAAGATTTAATATGGTGATTTATTTTCTGTATGTCTCTATATTCTATATATGATACAGCTAATACAACAATTACTGTGTCAATTGTATACGCATTGAAGAACCATAGGCATTTATGCAGTATTTGCAAGTCAGGATTTAGCGCCTCAACAATCGCCATTTTGTTACCCTGGGTTTCAAGCCAGTGACGCAGGTTGTCAATTATTCGGTGTGCATTTGTTGTTTCTTCTGTCAAAAATATAGTTTATTTTCTAAATTCGTTAATGTTTTCATAAGTATATACTCAATATATTTGATTCATAATTAAACGATGTTTCTCCGAAGAAGTCACAACTATTAAAACATTTACTTTTGAGTTAAAACAGACCAATAATCCACTCAAATTATGTACATATGTATTAGGTAATTTCTAAGCGGGTAAGATGTCGTCGAACTTTGAAAGAACTCAATAAATAAAACGGTTTATTAAATTTCAGTTCCTGAAATAAATCTCGCCTGCTTATTATTTAGCATTGATAAAACTTTCACGCATTGCTTAGTGTAAATGTATTAAAATGATTGAAATCAAATTCGACAGTAGTCAAAGAATATGTTTTATTACATGATAAAGTTCAAAACAGTACTTGAGTGCAAACCTGTTGAGTTTCACTGATATTTGACGAAATTCGTAAACTAAATAATATTTCTAAAAAGCACTTACAAGATTGATATATTGTCAATTTGAAAACATTTTTTTTGCGTATGAAATATAAATGTTTATCTATCCGTGAACATAAGAAACGATATTTAGCCATATATAATAACTGTTATAACTGCATCATCAAATAGTTAAAATCAAGTGTGTTACCATTGCCAACACACAATAGCGTTCATGAAGAGTATAGACATGTAATGTTTTATACAAAGATATGTTTGTTTGTGGGGTGGGGTAAGCTGGGGGAGAAAAGTAAATGACATTTTTCAACACATATCATGTTATATTATAGCATATCCAGTTTTGCTGGTGGGGGAAACCCTTATAATGAATCTGATTAGAGCCACAATTCGCCCGCATGTACCTTGCAAACTGTCCACATAAAGATTTTTGACCAAGCAAAATGGAACTTACAACCTCAGTTGTGAGAAGTATGTGGTATCAGACGACAGCGCATAAGACTACTCGAACACGGCGGACCCCTAAAACCATGTTTATTAATGAACTATAAAGGAGACATACAAAACGCTGTCGATACATAGATGGTCATGTCAATCAAGAAATTCAAGTTAAAACAGAATTTGAGTAGACAATAAACAGATTTTAATAAAACATTTTTTTTTAATTTCGATTGTACGCGACTTCAAACCATTTTCTTAATTTAATCTCATGGGATGCAATTAGTCGCCAAATACAAACTTCAGGTACATACTACATGAACGTCTATGCATTTTAAAAACATTTCTCTTGAGCCATATTTTAAAAGAAGAATTGTTAAGGAAAAAATTGTGTCCCACAAAATGTGTTTTTTTTACATGTAATGGTAAAAATGTTGTTGTCTGAGAATGAAAAAAAAAAGATTAATTTGCCATTATTCTTTAGGTATTGCAAAGATATCCATACGGAAATACTTCCTTAACTATCTTTTCTCTGTATATCTATTTTGTTGGAAATGTAAGCACAATTAACTCATACAGCGTCCCTCTATTATTTTCCATAATAGGTCTGATGGTTGCCACCACGTGATCGGTGATAGTGTTGATAATAATGCCTCGCCACCATGATGGAGTGCAGACACTCTATAGAAAATTGAACCTTGTAAAACACGGTACCTCTCTCTCTCTCTCAGATTATTGGGCAGATGTTTCGGTGAAGCAATTAAAGTATCACGCGTATATAACCGTTCGCATAGCCGGTCTTCGTTTGACTTAACACAATGAAGATATAACTTCCAGCCAAAATATCCCAGCGGAAGAACGACGCTATAAAGCAGCAGGCGATCATACACACAAATGTAATGAACGAATACCGTTTTATTGAAAGTACGTAAGCAAGATGAACAATAAAATTGAGTATGATAATAACCTGAACACAAGAGAAGATGATATGGTCAATGTCAACATTAAATATTGATATCTGTTTACAAGCCCATCAAAGATACTTAAAAAATTGGTTCTTGTTGTCAAAACTCGTTTCGTTGATGTCTTCTCTCAGATGTTCTTGTTTCAACGAGAGTAAGTTTGGAATAGACACTTAGATTAATTAATTGTCTGGTATTTTGGGAACACATAAACAGAAAGGTTTATGTTGCGATATAAGGGGTACGGGCTGTGCATTATAAAGTCGGAATAACAAACACTAGGATTAGGGTAAAATATATATTCTGATTACATTGGGTAAGGCTCAAGAAATATACCCTGGTCAAATTTTGTAAATCGTCTGTCTGGGCGCAAACAACATAGTTTTCTCCTGAAATCACTCATGATGCAGATTGCGCGTCAGGGTTGCGCCTAGTTATATTGTCAGTGTCGCACCTACAGGATCGCGCCTAGTAATATTGTCAGGGTCGCGCCTAGTTATATTGTCAGGGTCACGCCTAGTTAT
Source organism: Panopea generosa (assembly GCA_029582155.1). Taxonomy (NCBI): domain Eukaryota; kingdom Metazoa; phylum Mollusca; class Bivalvia; order Adapedonta; family Hiatellidae; genus Panopea; species Panopea generosa. The sequence goes on from CM055895.1 coordinate 21,404,350, forward strand.
ATTGTCAGGGTCGCGCCTAGTTATTTTAAATGTCATCTCTACAGCTACTGAATAATTTCCATTGACATTTTGTGTTAAAGTTATTTATTGACGCTAAACCAAACGTGTGTTTGGGTTGTGTGCGATCGTCACATAAGATGGCCTCTGGGAAAACTTCTTCACTAACTCAATTGTTATAAAGCTTTGCCTTGGTAATGCCCTTTCAAAACTGTACTTTTTCAGACATCGACAATACATGATAGGGACGCCGTCCATGTTAGATTTTGAATTTTAAACGGCATCTTCTGAACAAACCACTGATCAATTTTAATTGAAAAGTTGTTACTTCTAAAATTGTGTTATTTGTGTAAGAGCGTTGAACACTACTGCCCCCGGGGTCCAGGTCACAATTCGATAGTCTAATAAAATGACAGCTTAACTTATCTTCATGGTGCCTTTTCAGAACTTGTCATCAAAGATGCCAAACATATGTCCGTTATAAAAAGACAATCAAACATTAAGTTATATCTTCTTTAAAACTATTGAACTGTTTTCTTATTATGAAATTATATAACAAATCTGCGTGTTTTTGTGTCTGCCCATTAAACAACATGGCTTTCCTGGCTCATCAGGATGAATTGGGAAATCTATTTAAGCCCATGTTTTTAAAAAGAGATATCACAGCTTTAGTTTTAATATGTTTTGTATTTTGCATCCATTTTTGTTGTTGCGGATGCATATAAGACAACTCTGAGTAAAACCATCGTTCTGCAGGTATATTAAATTTTGTCTCATTTGAAATAGCTGGAGACAGTTGGGGTTGAGTGTACGTTATATGATTTCGATATAGATACTGGGATGGGTGGCGTGGGCGGGGGTAATACATTTGGGTATTATGATTCAATAATAAATGGAAGTTTGTATTTTGTTTTGTCCTACTGAGTCATATCTGAACGCTTTCTGCTTCTGATTATAATATAGATGTAATCTCAACATGTGTGTTTATATACACGGAATATGAGTAATAGTTTAAAACAACAATTATAGAATTACTCAACTTATACTGATGGTAAATTTATGAAGCACTTGACATAATACTATATTACACATTTTCCTTAAAAGAAAATAGAAATGCCATAACGTTCTGAAACCATTTATGTTGCGTGATATCCGAAATATAGAATCATGCATGCATCTAATTGCATTACATTATTAAATATTATTTTGATAATAATATGATATCTTTAGGTCATTTAGTAACGTTATCTTAAGGCTTCAAGATTGCATATCAAATTATTATATAACGTATAAACTTTATCAAAGTAACAAAGTAAACAAAAAACTAAAAGCTGGGCAAACGACGGTCAAGTAGAAATGAAATAAAAGTGTAAGATATGGCCCGTAACGTTATATTATCACAAATGTACTGATGAAAAGTGATTAGTTTTTGTTGTATTGGTACAATTCAATACATAAGACAGGATAGTATTGTTTAAAATGTTTAACGGTAAAATACAATTTCATAATTCAGTCTCTAAGATGGTAGATACTTTAGATACCTTTTAAAGAGGTTCAAGATTCATCGGATAGATCGAGTACGTATTAATCTAAATTTCTCTTACTTTCATTTATGTTTAACCCGTGTTTTGTTTATTTTCAAACACAGCACAGTTGTGGCGTCGTACAATTACGCTGTCTTTATTTTGATTTAAGAATTTTACATGAAGGTCAAATACAGAAACACACAGTTTCGTAACCCGTCAGCATGGGTCTCCAGGCGACTATTGAAACTTAAACGTTGATAAAACACACTTGACACATTGCCATTATGCTTTACCCAAGACATTTAGCAATTTAAAGACGGCAATTCCAATAAAAGCATCCCGATCAATATGGTTCCTGCTATTCCCCCATATCAGCTCAATGCAATGGAATCAAATAATTTGACAGTGAATCTCACGATAGCACGGCTTTACGATCATGATTAAACTCAAAGTTTGCACTTCCTGTGGTATGAAGCAATTCCTTGATTATTTGTGTGAACAGATTACATCATAATGCCTTTTCCATCTTAGCAAAGTGTTATGAGGGGGAATATTATATCTCATATACACATATCTTCTTGTTTAGAATTGATATGTTGCAAGGATGGAGGGGAGTTTTATGCCATTGTTGGCTTGCATCTATATAAAATGAATGTAATAAACATGAATCCAATTTGGGGAAAACGTTAAAATGCATTAAATGATCTGCAAATGCTTCCAGTCATAGACTACAGTTTGGGGCGCAAAATTGGCCAAATATAAATTTGGTTCTTATAAATGAAAGTTCAGCAAACATATGAATTAGGTACCAGGAGGTCAAAAGTGGTAATGACAAATACAATTTATTTTTGAAAATCATATCAATTATATTTTAAATGGGAAAAATCAATGCGAATTTAGCTTAGCCAAAACAGCAAACATTTAGATAGTTTGCAATATCTTATAATAGGCAATTATTATTGTGATAAAACCTCTCTTAATATCGTCATTTGTCAAATAGTTATTCAATCTTTAATAAAAAAATTCTGAAGAAAAAAAATGCTTTGAAATGTGCCTCAAATGTCATCTTTTAATTATATTTCAAAAATAGTTCAAACGAATTGATTTGTTTTATTTATCACTAACACATATTCAACTGATATATACATTTTGTTTTTCATGCTTAAATTATGATTACAAATCATTTGAAGAGTATATATCTTTGTCCAACATGACGTTGCATTCCAAGGACACACGCTAATCAATATAAGTACAAAAAGACAATACAGAAACAAATGAAAAAGTGTCTGTAGCTAAACCGTCACTGGGGCGGTAGCTTGTTCAGACTAATGTTTGGCATAGCATTACCATTGGAAACAGGTTATACATCCATGCGGTAGTTGCATAGTGGCAGTTATAAATAATCATTTTTGGAGGAAATAAAGATATATATGTTTGAATTGTGGATTGAGAAGAAAAATATTTGATACCTGGATATTGGGGTAAAAACACATTATTTCTGACGTCTGCTTTCACATTGTCAACAGTGTACACATTGAACAGGAAAACTATCTCTTATATGACACATGACACCTAATTTTTTCTCATTATCTTGTAGTGCAAAGGTTGATAAACAATAAAAAGAAAGTTTAATTGTTTTCATTTAGTCCTTGAATGAATGACAAGCATGCAAACTGTTTGTACTTGTTATAGAATAAAGAACAAAGATCACTCGTCTGGTGGACTTTACATCTTAAATTATCGGGATGTAGCAAATTGATCTAATTATTAAACCATAAGTTCGAATATATTGCACTATAGTAGCATTAGCTTTCATAAAACAGGGAGGCCATATATTATATTGCAAGAAACATGATAGTTATCACGATTAAACAATACGATATCATTTAGTTTATACTAATTATAATTTTATTATTATTATTATTATCATTATTGCTGATCAAAATATGAAAAGTATCAGCTACTTGTGGATATAGGCGCGCTCGAGCACTGGTAAACAAGCACTCAGGAAAGAATGATTAGGTTAACCGATCGTCTGTTTATCCTCGAAGACTTAAACTTATGCTAAATATCCAAACATGCATTCAAAATACTTATATAAATCTTAGCTCGCCTACAATGTAAGCCCACAATTTACACTATATACTCACTGTCATGTACATATTCTAGTTAGAACAATTACCGATTTGTTTTGAAACTTAGAATAAATCCGTGACCTCTTACGCGAGCAGTCAACACTTTATTACACTTGCACTACCGACCTAATATTACAACACTTACGACCAGAGTGGTCTTCATATTTATGTGGTAATAGTTATTTTTATCTCTCAGTGTACATTTATATGTCTGGTCCCAGTGTCTTCAAATGACTTTTATATAACCTTAAGTTCAAACTTAACTATGCGCCTCAAAGTAGGGCTTAAGTTTGAGCTATTAGTAATTAAACGTAAATTATAAAATCAATCAGATATTTTAGTCAGTATACACATATCATGACGGACAAGTCTATCTAGTCATGTCCACATGGCAGGAAAACATGAACTTTAGTCTTACGTCACATATATCAGTAACTAAATAGCAGTGATCTTTGTTCATGAACATGGGTGGTAGTTTGCTAAAACCGTTGGCATTTTCCGTCTTGTATATTTTAAATACGAGCTCTACAACATTGATATGCGTCACGAGTTTTAGAACGACTTCTTTTATACAATCCAAATCATTTTGCAAAACACAAATGATATATTAAGTAGAGGAGGATCAGCATGTATCTAAAACAAACAGTAGAAAATGAAAAAATAAAATAAATAGTATTTCCTAATTATTTAAGACCAGCGACCAAGCAACCATTATTATACATTCTATGTATAAAAATTATTGTAGACAGTTTTTATGGTTCATACACGAACTCTGAAACCAGAAAGCAAAATAACCAAATTTATTTTCCTTATATAATTGAGTAACCATTGCAACATAATTAAATAGTTTAAACACGGGCTACTCTACAACCAGCAACAAAATAATAATACTTAGATTTCATTGTAAAATCAAGTAACAATTGCAAATTTTGACGAGTTTTATACACGGACTCTGAAACATTAAGCAGCCATTATAGAATACTAACATGCTTTACACACGTGTTCTATCGGCTGCGTAGCTTTTTTGGCTGTACTAGTAGACCTGCTTGTGCCACAACATTAAAGAGATAATGAATTTAAAATTTCCTTTTGCATTTCAATTTTCAACATCATACTATGAATCACATTAAAATGTGTTTAAAACTATTGCTTTTAAAACTGATGATTTAAATCAACTTCGTTTGTAATCTACGACCTACTTAAACCGATACTTGCCTCCTACAGAAATGGATATGGTTTTGTCGGTCGTAACTCATATTATTGACTAATCGTCAGTAGATACCAGTATTAGTATGTATGAGTTTCTGTGCATTTCTTACGTCATTTAACCGTTCCTTGCATTCCTATAAAAAAGATATAGTTTTTCGTCGGTTGTAACTCATATTTATCGACTAATCGTCAGTAGATATCAGTATTGTTATGCATGCGTTTTTGTGTATCGCTTACGTAATTTCTAGCTCTATTCAGTGCAACTCATTGCTGGTTATTGCAAGAAATATTCAAGTTTGTATTTAAATATTTTAAGGAGAAATGGTTTATTACCAGTTTTTTTTATTAAGCTAAACTTATATTATGTTATCTTAAATGAAAATGATGATGACAAAAGTTGTCGTGCTATTAAATGTTTAAGATGATACTAACCCTTCAAATGCAATATTCTGCTATTTTTTGTAAAAATTAGATCATTGAGAAAATTATTTTACTAAATTGATGAAACCGATTTTAAAAATGATCACCATACAAAAAACAGGTAATACAGATACCAATCTTCTAAAAATAAAACACTGATTTTTTTTCTCTCATATATATTTTCTTACATATTCTTACATGAGGAAACTTTATTTGGCTTTACACCAGGTAACCAGCTATTCTATATAATTTTTGTAACAAAATCAAGTAAAAATACAACTTTTGTAAAAATGATATTAAATTCTAGTTGTATGTTCTTATATATCTGTTCAAAAAGAAAAAAAATACATTCTCTGTCGATTGTTTTTAATTTACGAAACCGTTATCTTATAATTTGGAATCTTCCTTGCCAACATCCTTAAGGTGATCTTAACAACTTTTACTGACTGTAATTTTGGGTATTTTCAACTAATGTTGTTCCAGATTCCGATATGTATATTTACAACTTGTCTTGGAGGACCAATTATAGACTAAAGCATTGGCTCACATATCGTGTAACTAATACAAAAAAAGTGATTTTACTGCAGTGTTTGAGATTCACATAATTTGAAAAATTCTTTTTTTTTTCGTTTATCATACGTATATAATCATTTTCTTCGTTCTGTTTTTAAATGGAATTTATCACGTAAAAATGCTATAAATGTTTAAAAATTAAACTATTTTTAAAATGAATCTGATTATCATAAATAAAAAAAATCCAGATGGTTTGGTGTATCAAATCTCCCAAAACGTAACAAAATCGATGTTTCAATTGGAGTGGTAAATTTGAAACAAAATCTCCATTCAAAAAAATAAACAGCACTGTAATACTGCTTGGTGACTTTCACATTGTCATTTGGATTCTTTCTAAGATGGACCAAATTTTACAACGTATACATCTGTAAGAAAGATTAAATTGAAACAAAAAAAGATCAAGTGACCCGTTTAAATGTCACAAAATATGTTGCAATTTTAAGCGGGAAATCTATTTAAGTCTAACTTAGGCGCGTAGCCCAAGTTAGGAAACCCCTTTTCAATATATTATTTTTGCATGTTAAAATAGATATCATTTTAGTAATATGGGGCCAATGAGTATACACAGGTATGATATATTGGAAACAAATGTTTTGAGCCAATTTTAAAATTTTCAATTTTATAAAATATTTCTCAATTTACTTACAAACAATGTACTAGTCCAGACCAAACATATTTAAAAAATTGGTGGCCTTTACCGAGTTCTAGTCTGATTATTTTACTCATTGGTTTGACGAATACCAGGCCTGCATCGTAGATGATATCGTTTACCAGTATATCGTATGAAACAAATCAAGTATGCTAGTTCACTACAAACTATGTAGATTCTAAATCAAACTGGCGGGTGACTTTCATTGATAGCGTACTAAAAATAGGCAATTCATGTAAATTATTCACTGAAAAACTGTTCGTTGTTATTCATTATTCCATGATAAATTTTGAATTTGTAAAGTGCACTGAGTCAGGACTAAATTACAGTTACAAACTCAATGTATCCATTGAATACAATTTCAGAAAATCTTCTCCTGGCCAATTGATGCCAGGGAATTTAACTTTGCATCTGTAAACAGCCTCTCAGTTTCAATAGGAACAAAATGTTTACGAATATAAACATATTACGATTCAGTTTATGAAATCTTAGTAATCTTCAATGTTGCTTTTAGAAATCAAGCGTTGAAGTTTTGATTTTGATTAATACATCAGGGCTTGAAACGTTTACGGCAGTTTCTAGTACATATCATTGTTTATATAAATGTTCTCAATTTTCCAATCAGCTGTGCTGCAGGTTTGATGTCCTCATTACATAAACGTTACAGATTCCAAATTGGCTAAAATGGGATGAAAATATGATTTTAACCGAATCGATCGAATCTGTTTTTGAAAAAAAAATTACATTAAACTTTACAAATGTTCATCAACATTAAGTTTTCTTTTTTTTCGTTACGTATTATCTCTCTTCTTAACTGTCTCATGTATACAAAGATTTATATTTACTATTCATTCCATCATTTTAATGTGCATTTCGTTTTGATTTTTTAGTTTATTCCTAATAAAATCTTTATATCATATTGCAACTCATTAATGTGTGGCGTGCATTGTTAAGAACTTTTCTTTTTTTCTCCAAAGCTCACAGGTATACCTTTTATCTTGTTTTCAATAAATACAAACTTAATTTATATGAAAGGAATGGAGCGACACACATCCTAGTTTAAAATACTCTGATTGTCCAAGTACTTGAACATAATTTCAAAAGAGTATATACACTATTATATTAAAGTTAGAATATAGACACACTTATCCACTTTACTTTATTACAACCGCTTAACCATATATATGTATTCCATTTCTCTTACAGATATAATTTGCATCATAAATATCCGTACTACATATTAAATAACTAATTTTTTTTCCACCTACAGTGAAATTGACATAGTATCACAGGAGGGGGCGTTTCTTATTTGAAAAAAATATCGGTTTAACAGAAGAGGTCTTCCGATAAGCTGCAAATTGCATCTGGATTATAAATATCAGATTCCTCTAACGAGGCACGCGCATCATTACGGTAATCCGTGTGTTATCTGTAACCCTTAGTAACAAAAGAACGTACGCACATATATATTAAACATATTCGTTTATCAAGATTATGGGTTGTAAACCATCTGTAACAATCAGTGTGAGATAGTTACTTGGCTCTGGTGTCGAGAATTTTATCTATTTTTGATCAATAAAACAAAATTGATTTCTACTTATCCTACCGTATTAAATATATATAATCCTTATCCTATATGATGTTTATGGATGTATACTATTGTAGAACATATAGTAATAATATATGATAAAAGGATTCCGAATTTTTGGAAGCATAGAACAATAAAAGTAATAAAGTTTTATTGAGGGGTTATGCAACATACAACATACCGCAATTGTATCTTTGCCTTTCTATGAGGGGCATTTAAAAAAGTTTTGAGACAGTTGTTATACATTGTTTCTTATTTGTGAAATGTGAATATGTCATAACACGAGTATTAAAAATGATATGTATGATAGATATATATACCATTTAAGGGTGCATGGAACACTTTGACGTTAATTATCCTCTGATGTCTCTCTTCAATCCACAAATCGACAATATCATTTGAATACCTTAACAGTTATTTGCTACGAGAAGTCATTTTCCACGTCTCGTTTGGGGTCAGCCGCATATTAACACTTTATCGTCATTCGTTGAATGGATTTCAGCATAAAACTAAACCTTTAAACGAGGTGCTGCAAATTGCTTATCTAGAAAAGAAACCATTCAGATTTTAACTTAAATAACGTACCACGTGGTTAATAAAGCAATGCGTATATGTTAGTGATGTTGCTGTTATTAAACCGAAAATAATTGAAATGGCAGTTGGTCAATTTCTAAATTTATAAACGGTAAATATACACCTGAAAAAAGCACCCATAGGGTTACAACACAACTGTGGGTCACCAGGGTCGCAAGATACAGAAGCTGGACCCACAAGTAGCCAATCAGAAAGAGCTGGTACAAGATTTGTACGGAGAATTTAAAATTAAATTTTACCCAAGATCGGATCTGATGTATTTCTGGTGTTATGAAGAGGAAAGTTGAAGCTGACATCCGGGCACGCGGCTATACATGTACACACTACTGTCGTCTGCGTCGCAGAATATCATATAAAGGGTCACTGGAAACGTATTTTAAACTCTACAGTTCCATACTTAAAACATGTATATTTTTGGTAAAGAAACAACACACTTGTGCGTGTACTATGGTTTTTTGATTACAAGGTACACTATACTGATAACTGTGCAGGCTTTTGATTGTTGAAGGTTTTCGCTACACATCACAATGTTTGTTCTTAGCTCATTGTTTCAGTGATTTCACGGCAGCACTTGGGTTGGAATTTATTGTCAAATTTCCAGGGATGCCTAACCTTTTTTCCAGGTGTATATTAACTCTATTATAGCTGACAAATTATCGTCACGCCATAAATGGTTGTAAGCGGGTTGTTTTACTTATTTTATTGATAAGTCCATGGTACATATATGTGAAGATAATAACCTTATCAAAATTGAATACTGTCCATTGCATCGTTTATAAAGTCAGGAACAGTTATGAAGGTTTATGTGTCAGTAACAATTCGCTTATTTTTGTATTTTTATTTTAGTATCATTAACAAAAAAAAATATTTATTCGTTTCTGTTAAAATGAAAGTCCCCGTGTGATTCGGAAGTCAGTTTAGTATCAGGTAACCACTCATTCCAGATACCAGATATTTCGTTTATATGCCAGGCTTCCTAATGCCATAATCCTTCCTTATGCTGTTTTGCAATTTCCCCGTTATTTTCTCGTTAAGAATTGATTAAGAAAAGCAGAAATATGGCGGGTCGAGGTATAAGAATGTGTTAAAAGCTGAACTTACATTTTATTTACGCCCACAACATAAACTAACATAAGGATAAAAATATACGTTGATAAAAATGTCTGTATATTAGAGTTGATATGTAAGTGCTTTGGGAACTTAATCGATACAAATGGATGAGTCTGGCGTGCCTTATACCAGTAAGTTCCGAAAAATAATTATATTAACTAACGGGGTAACTTTAGTTTCAGTACTGTTTATTTATTTTATCAGTTGATATTGTTCATATTTAAATGTTATAGATGTTTTAATCACCTACAGTATATAAACCTTTCAAAAACTGGAAAGTGCTACTTTAATTTGACGTAACAGGAAAATATCATATATTGAAAAAACACTTAGATATTATAGTATCATCAGTGTATATAAACATATAAAATATAGATAGTTAATTCCTTTTTTTTCGAATTAAAACTTAGAAAATATTTTCAAAAATATTTATAACATTTTAAACCAATTTTTAAATAAAATGCACCCGTATCCATACGCGAGAATAAAAATGTCCGTTATTTATTCTGATTTTAAAAAGATCTTTACAAAACAAATTCCATTTCAAAGACAAACAAACACTTCTTGTTATATAAATAAAAAATATAATGTAATAAAATACGCTTTTTTATTATCAGTGATTTTTAACAGTAGTTTCAGAATAGAGATATTGACAGCTCTCTATAAACTGTGTAAGCTTCAAGTAATTTCTGTAAGACTTTAATTTTTCAAAAAAATCAGGTCATGAATTCATTCCAAAAAACACCAAAATAATTCAAATGGAAAGTGTGTTTTTGTTCAACTTTGAGGTATGTTTACATTAATATGCATTAACCACAGATTGATTGATACCATATCACAATTTTGCTTGTCTCCAAAACAAAGTTTTCTCTAGTTATACTTTGAGAAACAATGTGATATTCAGTTGATATTATTGTATGGTGTTTAGCCTCGCTTTCAACAATTTTTCAGTTATATCGCGACGGTGTCCACTTGCGACAGTATTCTGAGCGCGGTCACACTGGAGTATCATGCCGCAGACACAATATATGATACCCAACCCAGTCACGTTATACTGACACCGGGCTGATCAGACCTAGAACTTTCCTTTAAATGCTGAGCGTCAAGCGAGGAAGCTAGTACCATTTTTAAATGGACGCTCTAGCACGAGACCACTATGCGGTCTTGATATTCAGTTGAGTGTTTGATTTTAAATTCTCGGACAATTACTTCACATAAATGAACTAGGCCTTATATATTTTCAGTTTTGTATATTTATCTATTTCACTATTAATCGTATTGATTTCAAGTGTCATAGACGCCCTAATTCAAAATTCGTCGTAGTTTTATTCAATAGACAAAAACGTCCGTTCAAATTAAAACCAAAATATTATTTGTGATATTATGTGCACTTACATCATTGTACAGAACTCAGCTTCTGCAGCCCCATTTCGAGTAATGGTTCAACCAATTGAAATACCGCCTACGCAAACAAAACCCCTAATGATGCAATTTACAGAGCAAGAGTGTTAGATATTGCCATTCCCAAACTTCGAAAAACGGTTTAATGTCCCGGAATTTTGTTTTCCACAAGATATCATAGGAAAGGTCCCAAAGTCAATTCCATTTTCAATTACTGTACCAGCAGCAATTTAATTAGTCTTTTTTACTTGATAATCACTGGTGCATTTTGGGAACAGATCTATATTCATCCCACAATACTCACTGGAAAACATCAGTGTCGAACAGAGAGCGGGATGCATATTTCAGGATAAAATATTAATGAACATTGCACTCATCTTATCGCATCCAGCGATAGTATGATGTGAGACTGTTTTATACATCACGGACGACCGTGTAAAGCTTTTTCAGCTTTGAAGATACTGTTCCCTATGGACCTGCTCTGACACGCAACACCCCAAATGTATTTAAAACAACCGAATGGAACTGGTGCGCATTAAAGTTTTTGGAGCTCCAGCTTGCGGCAGAAGATATAGATACTCGTTGCAAGTAGGCGTTCTATAGTGACAATTGATCTGAAATCGTCAGAAGGAGTTGGGCGAGCGAGAACTGATTTTGGAGTACGTTTATTCGTTGTTATTATTATCATCTTTTTCCATGATAGGGATTATTGGCATGTGAATTGCTTTGTTTACAGGGGGAAAAAAGTGATAGTTCTATCGTTAACAAGCCAGTTTAGGTAATTACCGTGCGGCGTGTGAGTGCGGCAATTTAAAATCTTGTTTCTGTAATTACGAAAGCAAATATATTTTTCGGATTTAATCGTCTTTTATTAGAATGTTTAGAAAGGAAAGGTAGTTGGATGTGTTGACAATTCGGTAGTTTGTTGGAACAGTTCTCAACGTAGATTTGTTTTTATTTCAGAAAACCCGATAGTGACTTTTCTAGTGTTATTTATAAGGATGTGCGGAACACATAAGATAACCAGGGAACCAATGGTGATAGAATGACAAGGAACAGTCATGCAGAATGGTGAGTGGCTTTTATATAAAGATTAATATTCATCGTGTTGTATTCTTTTATTTATCTTTCAATGAACTGTATTTTCTATTATATTTTTATATTTTTATCTCATAATAATGATGAATTCATTTTAAAACTTCATTTTTATTGATTTCGGGTTGTTTAAATTTTCAATTTACCAATCCTATGACGCAAACAATGGTATTACAAATATATCCTATATATACTAGAATAACAGCTGACACAAACCAGACTACTGTTTTTTCATCATGGCATAATACACATACAATTTATTTGAGTAATTAGAAGAAACCATTGATTCTAACTAAGCACGACAGCGTATAGTTACATAGCTCTAGTTAAACTTTATAGCATTTGAAGCAAATGAAAAAAATTAAAATCATACACTATGTAAATGTTGGATGTGCGTATTGGCGCGATATGTGGAAAATGCGAGATGATTGTATGCATCATTGGGGGTAAAATACGTTTATCTCCAGACTCCGGTGAGGAAATTGAACGATTTCGCAGGTTTATATATGTACTAATGTTTCTTGCAAAAGATAAATGTTTTGACGGTTTTCTTGGTTTTGGTTTTGAGGTACTCTCCTTATTGTTCAGACCTTTCGAAAATTCAAAGCGCTGACGATTTCGTTTTTAAATATTTTAGTATTTTATTCCAGAAACGTGACAACAGCTAGCATTTATCGCGTGCGCAATTGCGCTACAAAGTGATATTCCACTTTAAAATAGTTCCTTACTTCTCAGATAAAACAAAAAAAATATTTTTTTCGGTATTTTCAGTTTTTAGACCTTAAGTCATATTTCAACATCATGTTTTATGCATATCTAAAGAAAGTTTTCCCATATTTATTTCAAATAACAGTCGCAGTTTTTGATTTATGTTAATATGTTTTCTTGGGAGCAAAAAACATTCAATTTTTGCGACAACTAAGAGCATTAGGCAACACCTTTTACCAAGTTTTCTTGCGTCATTATCCTTTCGTTAAAAGCTTTTAACTGTGCATCAGTTAATTTACCTTTCTATAAAACGCAAGCTCAAATGATGTATGTGTAAACTGGGTGTGTTGCAATGTCTCACAGACAAGTGTGTTATCAAAATTTGATGATTTTTCGCATAAAATACGAATCAAAATGTTATTTTATTTAGATAACCTTGCAAAACTGTCAATGTAGATTGTATTCAACAACATAATGATGATTTGAGAAGAGTTATTTTCTCACACTACGAAATCCTTAAGGAAACGACGGGTTGCATTCCTCAATATTTGTATAAATATTAAGATTCAATTAAAATATTATATGTGTTTGTATTATTGGTCAATTCACTATTTCAAGGAAAACATGTATATAGGAATAAAGACACAGATGTAGTTATATTAGACAAGGGCATTTATCTCTAAATCCATCTTATTTATCCAAAGTGTGTAGAGAACTACACGCAATCCGCAATACCAGGGGATCAATAAAAAACGGTTGATGGATAGCCCATGTAATTTTGATGCCACTTTGAATAATCAACTATGTAAAATAGCACTTTATGAACAAAGGACAGAGTCTGGTTGTTGTGATTAAATATTAAAAAGCAGGTAAAATGATATTAATGATAATCACTATTACTGATATAAATATCTGTGTTGAAACGATTGATATTCAAAACTAGAAACAATGCTTAAATATTAAGTATTAAAATATACATGAAACATATATTTAATACAGACATTTTAAGCATGTAAAACATTTAATCAAGTCAATACATTCATTTTTTATGATAAACTGTCTACCTGATAAACATGGGTTTATCATGTCAAATCAGGTTTATCAGGCACATGACGTCATTTTGTATAACTTTACATTTTGACAGATTCTCTAAAGGATGAAATACAAGTTTGATGCTGATTTTCAATGTCATAAAAAAGAAGAATTAGAAATAATGACATGATAAAGAAAAGATTATGTTAGTGTCTAATATTATCAACTTCACAGGTTCTGCATGGAATAATACAAGGACTCGGCAGAGCTTCTTCTTGTTTTTTTCTAAGCCTCACCTGATAAAGTTGATAACATTAGACACTTACTGTTTACACATAGTTATACATTGTATGTAGAAGCAACAGTAAAATATATTGAGACTACACACAAACAAAACTATACACACATAGAGGTACCAAAGACTATACAACAAAATGAAATTAACACGCTGAATTATATAAACCTCGAACAGGTAGTTTTGATTGTGCACAAAAAAACGAGAAACGCCAGTAAACACAAGTAATGTGCAACAGTAAATAAAAGTAAGGTGCAACAGTAAATACGTATAATATACACAAGTAGAAGCATGTAATCAACACCAGTGAATACAAGTAAATACAAGTAATGTACAACAGTAAATACAAGTAATTACGGTATATACAAGTAATGTACACGAGTAAATAAAAGTAATATATACCAGTTAATACAAGTAATTTACAACAGTAAAAACAAGTAATATACACCAGTAAAACCAGTAATATACACTAGTAAATACAATTTAATACAACTTATACATACCATTAAATACAAGTAATATACACTAGAAAATACAAGTAAATACAAGTAATATACACCAGTAAATATAAATAATATATACCAGTAAGAAACAAGTAATATACACCAGTAAATACTAGTACTATACAACATTTAATATAAGTAATATACAAAAGAAATATACAACAGTAAATACAAGTTATATACAACAGTACATACAAGTAATACACACCAGTAAATAAAATAATATACTACAGTAAATACAAATACTATACAACAGTAAATACAAGAAATATACAAAAGTAATAAACAACAGTAAATGCAAGTTATATACAACAGTACATACAAGTAATATACAACAGTAAATACAAGTAATAGACAACAGTAAATACAAGTGACTAGAACTCCATACAAGCATACAACTAGGTATATCAGTAGATAGTTACTCCAGTATTAATGAATATACTATACTATACTATACACTAATAGAGAAATATGCAACTTAGTTAATATAAATGCACACACATAGAGATTAGGTACACCAGTGTATGTAATAGCTTCCGAGTATACACTTATACATAGGTAGGCACACCAGTACATGCAGATGAAACTGTTGCCCAATAGAGAAATCGATACTTCAGTAAATACAAATGTTTTATATTATACACAATTTCTTCACTTGGTTAATACGACTAATCTAGTGCTTAAATAGAAATATGTACGCCAGTGCATACAAGTGACTAAGGCTGTACGAACAAAGGGAGATAACCACATCATAAAACGTAAATGGTGGATAAGCAATTTCACCTGCAGGACAGAATACATAAATAAATACATGGATAAGCCAGCAAATATAGCAGATTGACAGCATACACAAATACATACATGGAAAAGCCAGCAAATACAGCAGATTGACAGCACACAAATAGATACATGGATAAGCCAGCAAATACAGAAGATTGACATTATACACAAACAGATACATGAATAAGCCAGCAAATACCGCAGATTGACAGTATACACAAAAAGATACAATGATAAGCCAGCAAATGGAACAGATTGACAGTTTACACAAACGGATACATGAATAAGCCAGCAAATACAGCTGATTGACAGTATACACAAACGGATACATGAATAAGCCAGCAAATGCAGCAGATTGACATTATACACAAACGGATACATTAATAAGCCAGCAAATACAGCTGATTGACATTATACACAAATAGATACATGAACAAGCTAGCAAATACATTTCACTTGGAGAATACACAAACAGATACATGGATAAGTCAGTAAATACAACTGATTTGAAATATACACAAATAGATACATAGATAAGCCATCAACTACACCTAATTGAGAACATACACAAATAGATACATGCATAAGCTAGCAAACATACCTGATTGGCAGTATACAAAAACATAGATATATTGATAAGCCAGCAAAAACAGCAGATTGACAGTATATACAAATACATACATGAATAAGACAGCAAATACAGATGATTTGGAGTATACACAAATAAATACATTGATAAGCCAGCAAATACAGCTGATTGACATTATAAACAAACATATACATGGATAAAACAGCAAATACAGCTGATTGACAGCATCCACACATATATACATGGACAAGCCAGTAAATACACCTGATTTGGAATAAACACAAATAGAAATATACATAAACCAGCAAATACAGCTGATTGGCAGCATCCACAAATAGATACATGGATAAGCCAGCGAACATAATTGATTTGGAGTATACAAAAAATGATACATGCGTCAGCCAGCAAATACACCTGATTGACAGTATACACAAATAGATACATGGATAAGCCAGCAAATACAGCTGATTGATAGTATACACAAACAGATACATGGATAAGCCAGCAAATACAGCTGATTGACAGTATACACAAATAGAAACATGGATAAGCCAGCAAATACAGCTGATTGACAGTATACACAAATAGATACATGGATAAGCCAGCAAATACAGCTGATTGACAGTATACGCAATTAGTTTCATGGATAAGCCA
Source organism: Panopea generosa (assembly GCA_029582155.1). Taxonomy (NCBI): domain Eukaryota; kingdom Metazoa; phylum Mollusca; class Bivalvia; order Adapedonta; family Hiatellidae; genus Panopea; species Panopea generosa. Next base: position 21,421,208 of record CM055895.1, read on the forward strand.
GCAAATACAGCAGATTGACTGCATAAACAAATATATATAAGGATAAGCTAGTAAAACAGCTGATTGACAGTATACACAAATAGATACATGGATAAGCCAGCAAATACAGCTAAATGACAGTATACCCAAATAGATACATGAATACGTCATTAAATACAGCTGAAAGACAGTATACACAAAAAGATACATGGATAAGCCAGCAAATATACCTGATTGGCAGTATAAATAAATAGACACATGGATAAATGTGCCAATACCCCTGATTGACAGTATACACAAATAAAACATCGATAAGCCAGCAAATACGCCTGATTGACAGTATACACAATAAGATACATGAATAAGCCAGCAAATACACCTGAATGACAGTATACACAAATACATACATGGATAAGCCAGCAAATACACCTGCCTGACAGCATACACACATAGATACATGGATAAGCCAGTAAATACACCTGACTGACAGAATATCCAAATAGATGCATGGATAAGCCAGCAAATACGCCTGCTTGACAGTATACACAAATAGATACACAAATAGATATATGGATAAGCCAGTTAATACACCTGACTGACAGCATACAAAAATAGATGCATGGATAAGCCAGCAAATACACCTGATTGACATTATACACAAATAAATACATGGATAAGCTAGCAAATACACCTGATTAATAGTATAAACAAAAATATACATTGATAAGCCAGCAAATACACCTGATTGACAGCATACACAAATAGATACATTGATAAGCCAGCAAACACACCTGACTTACAGCATACACAAAAAGATACATTGATAAGCCAGCAAATACACCTGACTGACAGCATACACAAATAGATACATGGATAAGCCAGTAAATAGAGCTGACTGACAATATACACAAATAAATACATGGATAAGCCAGCAAATACAAATGATTGACAACATGCACAAATAGATATATGGATAAGCCAGCATTTCACCTGATTGACAGTATACACAAATATATACATGAATAAGCCAGCAAATGCCCCTGATTGTCAGTATAAACAAATTTAAACATGGGTAAGCTAGCAAATACACCTGATTGGCAGTGTGAACATATAGATACATGGATAAGCTAGCAAATACACCTGATTGACAGTTCAAACATATAGTTACATGGATAAGCCAGAAAAGACACCTGATTGACCGCATACACAAAAAGATACATTGCTAAGCCAGCAAATACACCTGACTTACAGCATACACAAATAGATACATGGATAAGCTAGCAAATACACCTGATTGACAGTTTAAACATATAGATACATGGATAAGCCAGTAAATATACCTGATTGGCAGTATACACAAATAGATACATGGATAAGCCATCAAATACACCTGATTAAGAGTATAAACATATAGATACATGGATAAGCCATCAAATACACCTGATTGACAGTATTAACATATAGATACATGGATAAGCCATCAAATACACCTGATTGACATTATAAACAATAAATACATGAATCAGCCAGCAAATACACGTGAATGACATTATAAAAAAAATAATTACATTGATATGCCAGCAAATACAGCTAATTGACAGCATACACAAATAGGTACATGTATAAGGCAGCAAATAAATCTCGTTTGAAGTATACACAAATAAACGCATAAATACACCAGTAAATATACTTTCTTGATACCATTGCATACACAAACAGAGACATGTGTACGCCAGTAAATAGACTTGGTTGAGAGTATACACAAACAGAGACATGTGTACACCAGTAAATGGACTTGGCTGGGAGTATGCACAAACAGAGACATAAGTACACCAGTAAATGGACTTGGCTGGGAGTATTCACAAACAGAGACATGTGTACACCAGTAAATAGACTTGGTTGGGAGTATGCACAAACAGAGACATGTGTGCACCAGTAAATGGACTTGGTTGGGAGTATGCACAAACAGAGACATGTGTACACCAGTAAATGGACTTGGTTGGGAGTATGCACAAACAGAGACATGTGTACACCAGTAAATGGACTTGGTTTTGAGTATGCACAAACAGAGACATGTGTGCACCAGTAAATGGACTTGGTTGGGAGTATGCACAAACAGAGACATGTGTGCACCAGTAAATGGACTTGGTTGGGAGTATGCACAAACAGAGACATGTGTACACCAGTAAATGGACTTGGTTGGGAGTATGCACAAACAAAGACATGTGTACACCAGTAAATGGACTTGGTTGGGAGTATGCACAAACAGAGACATGTGTACACCAGTAAATGGACTTGGTTGGGAGTATGCACAAACAGAGACATGTGTGCACCAGTAAACGGACTTGGTTGGGAGTATGCACAAACAGAGACATGTGTGCACCAGTAAATGGACTTGGATGAGAATATACACAAACAGAGACATGTGTACACCAGTAAATGGACTTGGTTGGGGGTATGCACAAACAGAGACGTGTGTGCACCAGTAAATGGACTTGGTTGGGAGTATGCACAAACAGAGACATGTGTACACCAGTAAATGGACTTGGTTGGGAGTATGCACAAACAGAGACATGTGTGCACCAGTAAATGGACTTGGTTGGGAGTATGCACAAACAGAGACATGTGTGCACCAGTAAATGGACTTGGTTGGGAGTATTCACAAACAGAGACATGTGTACACCAGTAAATGGACTTGGTTGGGAGTATGCACAAACAGAAATATGTGTGCATCAGTAAATGGACTTGGTTGGGAGTATGCACAAACAGAGACATGTGTACACCAGTAAATGGACTTGGTTGGGAGTATGCACAAACAGAGACATGTGTACACCAGTAAATGGACTTGGTTGGGAGTATGCACAAACAGAGACATGTGTGCACCAGTAAATGGACTTGGTTGAGAATATGCACAAACAGAGACATGTGTGCACCAGTAAAACAACTGATTAACATAATACACAAATAAGGCATGGGTACATCAATGAATATTCTTAATTGAGAATATACACAAAAAGAGACATATCTACAGTCATTAAAATTGATTGAGATGGTATACACAGAGAGAGATAAAGTCGAGACTGTATAAAACATATAAAGACAGACACACAGCAAAATGAATGATTAAGGCGGCCTAAAACCAGTACAGAGCGATGGCTCGTCAGGGGTACATACATAAAGATATACGAGCAACAATAAATATAACTGATGTAGACTGTGAATAGATAAGGAAATTGCCATACCATTAAATACAAGTGACTTGAACAATATATATATATATCAATTCGTACATAATGCTTTGGAACACCAGCAAAATGTCAAATAACGGCACAAACAAAACAACACGTTTATCAAACTGTAAGTGTTGCTACGGAGCACAAACAGAATGCTGAACAAATGAATAAACAACACCATATGTCTATCGAACTTTACAGATTGCTTTAAAACATGAGCCCAATGTTAAATAAGACAACGATCAAAAGTAGTGTGTCCCATTGTAAGTTTTAAATAATAACAGAAGGCCGAATATTGAAATCAACAAAGAAAATACGTTTGTTAAGTCCCTGAAACATGTACATTTAACAATTGGAAATTGATCAAAATGAAGGATACAGCAATATGTGCATTTTAACCAAACATATTAATTGCTTTATTTGAACAAAATATGGGAGAGTGTCAAGTAGCCGCAATGGCCAATATGTACGCCCTTATCACCAGAGAGCTGTATTGTTCATGATAAGACATTATACCAAACAAAAATAACAAAAAATCTGTATCACATAAGAAATCAAAAATAGATACGTAGAATAGATAGGCTTTACCAATTGTACTGTACTGTTTGTGGTGTGAATTCGATTAGGTGTCAAGCAAAGGAAACAGGCAACAGAAGCGTGTTTTCAAGCGTCTCCAAATGCATGCGATGCAAAATCACGATTAGACGTCAACTACAGTGAACAGCCAACAGGTATGACATTTTCAAGTGGCACAATGTCAAATAAATGAACAGTAAACAGATATATCATTTTCAAGTATGTCCAACTGTTCGTGGAAGATGAAATCGCATATGGTCAAAGAAGGAAAAATAGATTAGAAACATTGAGTAGACGCATAATGACAGCTAGTAGTGAAATACAGAAACATATGAAATCATAATTCAAATATACAACTGCTTTATTAATGTATACGTAGTGGGAAAATAATAATCTTATTTAATTGATTGATTGAATATTTAGCGTCATTTTGATGGCATTGAGGGCTAACAGACGATCAGTTAACATAACCACTGTTTCTTTGGAACCTGAAATGTTAACCAGTACTATAACACACCCAATCTCCGCAAGTAACTGATTACTTTCCCACTTGGATCAGTTATGAGAGACAAATGATAATGAGACACAGTATCGTATATCAATCATCATGGAGACGGCTGCCCGGCGGGGATTCGAACTCACTGCCCCTGGATTGATAGACAGACGCGTTACCGATTGAGCTAATCGGGCCCGGTTTATCTTATTTAAACAACGAACATTTATTTCGGATATGACATTGTTGTTTTGTGGGAGGGGGGACTTTTGTGAATATGTACATGAATAATATCAATTTATTGCCCTGCCTTGTGTTATGTATTTTATTACATCGTACCCTAAAACGATTTAAAAACGCAACAACGAACGAGATATGGGTTTAGAGGGAACTTACTTGGAATTGAAAGGAGTGAGGCCCATTGCATAAGATACTAAGTTATTCTGTAACATTTAAAGTAAACAACCTTAACATCAGTAGATAATAATAAAGATATGGATATATACACTCGTGTTAAATAGTATATGTATACGTTTTGATATTTATACTTGTGATACTATTATTATATCTGTTGAGTGTATGTTTGTTTGCATTTTCAATTATTAATTCTTATTTCTCCCTTATGCATACTGCAACTTTGCATTTAAAGAGTGAACGAACTGTAGAATTCATGAATTTTTAAATAAAACAATATCTTAAACAATGGATGGATATATAAATCATATTGAATTTGATAACGTCGCCAATGAAGTTCGAAATGTGTCACTATTTTTACAGAAAATGTGGGTTTGAAAACGGAAATTAAAAGTATTTCACAGAATCAATATGTAATTATTAAAACAGAAATTACGAGCCGAAAAAAAACCATACAGACAACTTGCTTGGCATTCAATAAATTCATGTAAAATTAGATGAAATCACCGCGGTACCATTTTCCCGAAAGTTTATTATACCGCTACAAGTAACATTGTCTATTGGTGCACAATTTGGCTTAATCAAAGGTTTTTAAAAACAATACGCTTATTATATATTTGGGATAAAGATAAAACACGGCATTAATGGTCCATTATATACGTTTTATTTTAGTTATTTCACGGAGTACACATAAATGAAAATATTTTATTATCAAAAGTAAGAGATTAAGAGCAAAAAGTGGAAAAGAAAAATATATAGAAGAGATAGCTTTGTATTACGAAGTATTTCGATCAAGTACTGTAAATTGTTAATTCCGGAAGTGGAAACTGTGCATGTATTTAATAAAACGGATTCAGTACCACTGATTTTATCATTATAAACTGATCTACGTCTGATTTAAGACACTTAGGTTCTATATTCTTTACTGTGTCATTACAGTATACGTAACGTATTTCGACAACATGGTTCGAAGGATGGTTAACAATTTCGCCCTATATAAAATAAAACGCATTAACACACACACACACACACACACACACACACACACACACACACACACACACACACTTTCGTGCCTTCGCTTTGTATTTGAACGTCCCAAACGGCGTTGATAGCTACCTATCAATATCAGTGAGATAGACTACATGCTGTGTAAAACTGGTGTGTCTTTAGCGATCCTCGTGTCAACGATCGTCTCGCTATAACAACACACGTATAGATTATAGTCATGTACAGTTGACTGGAATCACACTAAACATTGCAGATGTGTCATTTTCTGACATCGGACTGTCTGTCGTTCATGAAATATTCATTTTGGATTATGTGTTTGTTCGATGCATGCACGCTGATTCTTGAAGTAAATCGTCTACAGTAGATCTCCCTCTCCCCCGTGTATAATGCACTTTTCCCTATGCCTTATGTCTTAAACTTTCAAACAGAAATATGCATGCGTTATAGACATGATGTGTCTGTATACTTTGGAATGTCTTTGATGATTACCGAATACTTAGTTTCCTTTTGCAGTCTACAATGATTCCCTGCACATTTCCTGTACTGGTCATGACGGTTGGATAAAACCTCCCTGAGCTTGTCATTTAGCTTTAGAAACTTAATAAATTATCCATTAATGATATTGTAATGAATGATTTATGACTACTTTATTGTCTGGTGTAGCTAATGGAATCTTCTCCATGCTAGTTAGCTGTATTCTTCGGGTTTAACTTTTGTCATATGCTTTTCATTGTTCGACCGTGCTGTAGGTTTATGTGTTTGTGTTTTCAATCCCACCAAAGGTTTCAGTCCAAAACTCAAATTCAAAATTTCAGTATGTAATCTTCATTTACAACTAAAACAATCATTCAAAAGAATAAAACAACAATTTTAAACATAAAACATTTAAATTTCACGATTAGTATTACAATATTTGCAAAGAAATAGTCTTTGAAAACTGGCAAATTTAAGATAAGAACTTTTATGAATTTGACCTCCAGTCTTTTTATTTATGGAATTTGATATATTTGTATTGAATAACTGTTGTTATTGTTTTTGATGTTGTTGTTGTTGTACATGTGTTTCACACGTGATTTTGTCTCATTAGATGATGGGTTATTGCAAGAATAGGCACTCACTCAACAACTTTTTATTATAGCTACTTGACAGTTTTGCAGGACTCGAGGTTTTATACCTAATCTGCATATTCCTTTGTAAATTGCGCCTTTTTGATCATTATGAACTTTAATATTTTTTATCTTATGCCCATGTCCTCAAATTGGAGAGTGAATGAACCTGGTACTGTTCTTTCTTTGTTAAAGTTGACTTAATATCAGAGTATATTTTTGCGATAAAACATTTTAAACGTCAATTTACTCATTATAAATTTGTCTTAATATAAATAGGTATGTGATAAAAGTTAATCTTCGCTATTAGTTTTAGTTAAGTTTGACTAGCATCGCATGCAAAAATAAACACAAACCGTTCTGACATACTTGTCGACGCATTCCGTTAAACGTATCGTATATATACTGAACTATATTTGGCTTAAATAAACTAATACATTTTATATAACATACATGTTTTTATTTATTTTATTAAATGGAGATAACTGAAACAACAACAACGGAAATAAATATATATGATTTCGCTGTATCTTCTTGATCCAACGGATCCTACTCATATACAGCTATAAGTCCATGTAAAACCATGATATATAAGTCATGGTTCACACCAAATCTATTGATCTAATTGATTTGGTAAATGCCTTGACATTGTGTCTATGGTTTGAATTGTAGATAGTCTGGTCTGTACATTTATGTCTGTTTGTACGTTTGAATGAATGTTGCAGCCCCAAGTTCAGATGTTGCACTGTAAAATATATATTTTAGCACAGCAAGAGTTGTTTTTTATTTATACATCAAGTTACTAGAATACAACGATATCTATCCAATAACGTTAAGGATGCAGCTGATAAGTTAATGATATAATTAATTTATCACAACGCCGACGTTTCGATAAAAATACGCCAGTATCTAGTTTTATCTATATATATATATATATATATATATATATATATATATATATATATATATATATAATTATAATCATTATAAATTCGATATTAAGTTTAATATGTTATATAATGTAAACATCATAAAACGGAAAAGTTCAAAACAGTATTATTTTTATAGTTTGTACTAATATAAAAGTGTAGTTAACCCCTACCATCTGCAGTTAAATGCATGGTGCTATAAATGTAATCATTTAATAACCCAAGGCGTTACCTGGATCACCCATTCTTTGAATAATATCTTGCTGGGATAAAAATAAAAATTCTGAGATATTTTTGAAGTGTGTATTTGTTTCTCCATGGTAATTAGCGTAAAGCCCCAAGCTTAGTGTACATACCGGGTGTGCGGTATTTTACAGTTATAAAACAGATGTAAACTTATCGAATGGTGCTTTGTGGGTTTGTTTATGTTGCTTTGTGGTTTTGTTACATGCTTAACTCTGTGTCGGCGTACGAGTCGGTTCTTTTTGTTTTAAATATTTAAGGCATGCCCATATATAAGTAACCGCTCCCCAAACATCCATGAAAGTACACATGCATGATCGCTACCATAAAGGGAACTCAAAGGGTCAAATGAGTCCAATTTAATTTTAGACAGAATTATAGCTGTTTTTATACTAATAATGCCCATATCTCAATAGCCACTGCCAATATACCAATGCTACTATGCGTGTCGATTCTCATTACCACCAAACAGACAAGGGGACATTTGGAATAACTCCGTTTTTATTTCATGCAGTCTAATTGTCCTTTTTTCTGTAGAAAATTTGGTTGAAGTCATTTGGCAATCTTATCAATTCATACCTACTAGCCTTACAACATTGAAACTTCGCATGTGTTTTCATAACTATAAAAGGGACTCGAGGGGGGAAGCTGAAAAAACTTAATGACCCATGTTTACTTAGGTACCTAGCCAGGCCTCCACACATCGCCATTCATCATAGTCATAGTACATTTTTTAAAATTGTTTTTTTGTTTTGAAATAAATACTCTGCTCTTATTAATTTTCTTGGTTCTTATTTTAAATAATGTTCTATTTCGTATTAAATTGATCAACTATAAATAGGCCCAATACTTTGTTCCTTTTTATTTTTAATGTTTGCCGGAGCAGGCTTAATACTATAATACTTGGCCACATTTCGAATTTTGGCATTTTCCCGTCATACCCAATATTTTTGGATGTTGTTTTAAAACAAGACACAGCCCATTATTATTATTATATATTTATATATTTTTTTAATTTAATTTAAACTGAGCTTTAGATAAAATGAGAGCTATTTCACTCGTCTCGGGGTCGACGTTGGCTATTTGGTATAATGGTATAAAGTTTAAGCATGTTCATATTTCAGTAAAACCATCCATACATCAATACCAGTAAAGGGAAGAAAGGGGCCAAGTGGACCCAAGTTGTATAGCTCCATTTTGATTTTAGGCATAATTAAGAACCCTTAATACTTAGAACAGTATTTTAAAGTAGTTCAGCATATCTCTGTATCTACTAACAATGCATTAATAAAACTTCACCATTACTAAAGTGACCAAGGGGACAAGTGGGAGTGATTTTAAGCAGAGTTATGTCCCGTTTAATAATTAGAAAATTAGGTTTAAATGTAACAGCAAGCTCATATCTCAGCAACTACTAGACAAACATCAATGAAACTTCGAATATGTCTTTAAGATAAGGGAGTCGACCAAGTGGTATTGCTTGGCTAAATTGAAATTCAATTGAAGTGTTCAGTATTGAAGAAAAAACCTCTAAATGACACGTGGAATAATCTTTATTTATACGAGGATTTTGTTACAATTATATCACTTTTTATACTTAGAAAATAGTGTTTTAATTATTTTACACTAAGCTTTGAAAGAAAAGTCGAGCGTGCATATTTCGATAAGATCAGATATCCTACCAAATTATGTATACTACATATCGAATTAGAAATATCACGCTTGCTACCAACACTAGTTTCGATAAAATTTACTTTTTAAAGTAAAATGAAGGATCCCCCGTGATCGAGTGGTCTAAGGCACCGTCTCAAGAGCGCATACCTCCCACCGCTTAGGTCATAGGTACGGGTCCCGCTCACACAAAAAAATGCGGGGGAAATTCCAGTTACTTGCGGAAGGACGGTTGTTTTACTCAGATTCATTCTGAGGTTTTCCTCCACCAATACAATTGGATATGCCATATATAACCTGAAATGTATTTAAAATGGCGTTAAACCCCAAAAGAAAACGTGAAATTGATGCCATATGCTGTAACATGAAAACACGAGTGTTACAGAAAGAGTACTAAGTTAGCTTCTCATGCATCTCGACTGATGTGTATGATCTCATATCGAGTAAATCATTTTAATATGCGGGAGCAGGTGGGCTGTCATGAGTTGGGCTTGATAAATGGGGGGAAATAGTTACGGAAACGTGACATTTGAACACACATCTGAGTAATATGTTATGACAGTTAAATACCATATTATATTTTATTACTTCTCATACTTTCGTTTTTACACCAGCATTTTTTTTATGTTTTATGATAGTTGGATTTATAACATGCATAATTATATATCCATAATGAGGGCTATTTTGGTTCCGTAATTGTATGTATTTCTCTGTTTCATGCGATTTGTATTTAGAATCACTTATATGTGTAATTAATAATGATATGTAATAAAGCGTGATTTTATTTATACTTTGTTAATTGTTATTATTGGTATTTACTAGCCTAAGAATAGTTATTTATGACCGATGCAGTCGGCATAACTTATGAAATATAAATATCGAATAAATAAATATAATCAACCGTAGGCGGCTGCATATTTATATTAATATAATATGTAAAAAGTTATAAATCAAAGGACTAACGGTTCTGATTATCGCCATTAAGTAAGGATTCTGCTGTTTTCTCACGAATATTAAAATTGATTATTTATAAATATATTATTTATTTTGTGTCGTTTGAAAATTTTAAAGAAAATCAGTTCTAAAATAAAAAAAAATATGAAATGTATATTTGACATTGCTATGAGCCTGGGATTGGAAGATAGAAAGAATGAAAACATTAATAATTAAAGGTGGTTAAAACACGAAAACATTGAGACACGTAAAAAATGGTGGTCAAAATGTAAAGATTTTGCAACTGAATCCAGATGTGGGCTGTTTTCACCGTTGATATACTGTCGCTAAAAGATTAAAGAAATCCATACATTTCAACATTTTGTGTCCAGGCTAGGGTGCACTGTGCTATGCTCCAACAAATAGTTTTCTTGTGTGGACATCAAATATCAAAAATAAAGATTTAAACACTTGTGTACGTTACTTGATAAATGTTCGTACCAAGGCAAAAATACAGTCATCCGAAAAATACGTTAATATCTCAAACGACTTTCCCTTGAGTAGTTTTGAACGATTAGGAAGAAGTTCAAGCTGTGCCTTTATAAAAAACTACGTTGTTAACCAATCTGAATAAGACAAAGTATGCTAAAAAGTATAATGCACACGAGTGCACATTTATAAATTACGTTTGTTTTTACAACTCTAGCTATCTTCATTATTATTAATACATTATCATTTAATGGATTATGCGGACAGAAAATTGCTGTTTGCACATAACCATACTTAAAATGATTAAATTAATTATTCAAAAACATTTTTTAAAAATGATTCAACTTTTGAAAAGTACAAGTAGAAACGTTTTTAATAGTTTAAATATATGTTACTTTCAATTTTAAACAACATATATTTGTATACAAAAACTGACATTCTTGAACGTTTTATTATTACAAACGGACCAGTATAAATTGGTTTTTAATTAACGCACTCGCTGGTGCTGTTCGTCATCTCGCAAGCAATAAAACTAATGTAACTATTATTTGTGTATTTGTATGATACTTTCGAACTTTATATACGATATTGGGGCGGAAACGGAATAGAAGAACAGAAAATAAGCAGTACATTCGTATGCTTGCTCTGTCCGAAATACTAGATTTACGAATGAGCTAGTCAAAATATTCTATGAAATCATCGATCAATCAATCAATATAAAGAAAATGGACAGGCATCCATCCATGACAATATTTAAATTATATATAATTCAAAACACAGGACACATGATATATGATATTGAGATAAAATGGTGAAAATGAAAGCAGAAATAATGGGTTCGGCACACAACACGTGTAACAGAAACACAAATAAGTAATAACGATATAGAGATTCAGGGCTACCAGGGGAATAGCAGGGAGGTGTTTTTGAGTACATGTATTTTTCATGTGTAATGAAAGGCAAGATGATATTGTGCCGAAGAAGAGTATTATGCTGCATTTGTTATTAATGACTTTACACAAGCAGCTGTGATAGACAATTGTATGAATTGGAATATTGCAAAATAAACTGCGGTATTATACAATATTATCATATTGAAAAGCTGAAAACGCGTTCGTTTTAAATTATTAAATAAGTTTTGCTTTTAATGGAAACAATAAAGACAAACATGTGTTTTATTACACACTTTATCCTATTATCTAAACCGTTCTTATTCAATTAAATGAGTTGCTGTACGTTTGATTTTCTTTCTGATACTTTTTCTGTTCCAATTCCTAACTGCAGTTGATAATTACAATATCAATTTAAGAATTACAATGACTTTAAATGATAACAAAACGTTGAAAGTTTCAAGTTTGAAATGTCTTCAGAATATAGATATGTTTTTCTTACACAGTTATTGTAGAAGTTCCTCTTTCATTTATTGCTATCTTAATTGGAAACTTTACAAAAAAATAAAATAAATAAACAAAGAACATGTTTATCGATCGAGGCATCATTTCAACACATCATTCAAAACAAACATTCACCACAACAGCAAAAAAGCAAACGACACATTGACTATAATGCTAGTAAGAGCGCCGCAAGAAACAATGTGATAAAATGGATTCCATCTCAGAACGGTCGGTGAACAAACCATTTAATGTTCATTTAGGCGGTTATCCAAAATAACCGAATTGATAGAATTCCTGTTAATATTGAATGTCGTAAAAGGAAAGTCAATGAGAATCATACATACAATTCGCACACACTCTGCAGTTTAACAAGAATTAAGGTTATGTGTTTATTTTGCATAGTCAGCTTTTATGATTTGTTTACTTTACTATCTTTTGGAGAGCAAGCCTTTAATGCCCCTTCCTTTTTGTGTAGAAAATACTGTTGTTAATACGCCGTTAGACACAAAAATATTTATTTGTGCAACAAGAATGTGGAAGGATGATTGTAATTTATCATAATTATCGCTACTTACAAACGTAACGTCGTTCACTCCATACAAGATGAAAGTATTTGTGGTAGAGCATCGAACCCTGGATTAGATGATCTATGGTTCGATCCCCCGCCACGGCTATGTGTGGTGTCTTTGACCTAGATACTTAATCCACATATGCTAAGTACTGGTTTTACTCAGGAAGTCATTTAACTTGATTTGTAATATCTTGTTTCACAATCGATGAAAATAAACAAATTTAAATCAAGATGAAAACCAAATGCTCTGTAACATCGTACATATTTTTAAAAAAATACAGAAATGGCTTCAAAACACAACACGCCAAAAAAACTTGAATATTCAATGTACTACTTGACTCTGTTATCAAGGTCAATAAGTAATGACAACTATTTACTACTTGACTCTGTTATCAAGGTCAATAAGTAATGATAACTATTTACTACTTGAATATGTTATCAAGGTCAATAAGTAATGATAACTATTTACTACTTGAATATGTTATCGAGGTCAATAAGTAATGATAACTATTTACTACTTGACTCTGTTATCAAGGTCAATAAGTAATGATAACTATTTACTACTTGACTCTGTTATCAAGGTCAATAAGTAATGATAACTATTTACTACTTGACTCTGTTATCAAGGTCAATAAGTAATGATAACTATTTACTACTTGAATATGTTATCGAGGTCAATAAGTAATGATAACTATTTACTACTTGAATATGTAATCAAGGTCAATAAGTAATGATAACTATTTACTATTTGACTCTGTTATCAAGTTCAATAAGTAATGATAACTATTTACTACTTGACTCTGTTATCAATGTCAATAAGTAATGATAACTATTTCTGTGACAACGAGAGGACTAAGGTTTAAAGTCACCAGAGACAGTTTTTTTTTACTTACAGTTTTAATGTGGCGACACTGATGTCATTTATTATGAACATTTGTACAATTCTTAATATGAATAGTATACTTGTGTGAGGCCTTGAAATATTTAACATCTTTTTTTTTAAATCACGGACTGGTTTGTTTGAAGGATTAACTGTGTGACGGATACAATGATATCTTCTATAAAACTATTTATGAATTTTGGAAATCATTTTCTAACTTTGTTATCAATAACTTTAATAATTTTGAGAAGAAAACTCATTTTTATTAATCGACAAAGCAATTACAGTTCAATGCATGTTCTTACTATATTTCTTAATAATAAGAAATTATACAGGAAATTGGTGTTAATTATATTTATCTATAACAGTTGATGTTATGTACTAAATTTATTGACGATATGTTACCATGGAGCAGAAGTTATAAAACTGATTTTAAAATTTATAAATAGTTATTGTAATTGTGCCACTCGGTGATGACTGTTGGTATCTAATAAAATATTATGTTTAGGTCCTTTGGTTTCTTATTATTATCCTTGTTTATTCACTCATGAAAATGCCAGAAATTGTGTTTCTCTTTGTAAATCTCTTGCTATCTTCCTTTCACTTTTGAGAATAGTAATTTTCAGTCCATCTCAACATTCATCTTCATACTCATCTAACGATCAATGTTTTGTAAAATTATTGTGGCATTTCCATACTTCACCCTCAATTGAGCATTTAATATCGCGTTCAGATGTCATGATGGTAGTGGATAGGCTCGTATCACGCCACGTTGCCAACTGTTAGTATATTATCCATACGATCAGACAATAAACCGTTATATATTACGCTGTCTCTTTTAAGTCTGTGCATAAGGGAGAACCGAAATCGTTATTATTTAATGACGTGTAAATAAAGACCTAAGCTGTTGAGCATATATATTTTCTGATGCATTTGAACTAAGCATGAAGCAGTAAATCTCATCAGATACGTGTTAAATGTTTTTTAAATGTTATATACATTCATAAAAGCTTTCAATACTGTTCGCTTGCATTGCTTTTAAATGCATTGTGTAATAAAGATTTTCAGATATCATAAAAGCACGTGTTCAGTTTTACTCTTCGTCTTTTGCGTTGTTTTGTTATGTTTTGTAGACTGATGAAAAGATCTGATAGAAAGCCACTCAATTTAGGAGACGGGGAACAGAAAATAGTAAAACTAGTAATTATGCAATTATTTGATAACATGAAGAAGTGAGATACGTCACAGTATACTGTTCTAACCAATAACAACTTACCGAGTTTATCTATGATTCTGCTTCATAAAAACAACGTTTTGAGAAAAAAATCCACCTGAAACCAATAAACTAAAAAATACACACGCCCCCACAAAATTAACCCTTGTTTGCATTAAACCTAGCTTTTTCCCTTGTTGGCAGATACCCAGGCGCAGCGGTAGTCCGGTAAATAGAGTGTTGGTCGCTCCCGCTAGATGTTGCGCGTTCAATATCTAGCTGGAAATGTATCAGTCAGTACTGGTTCGACTCAGATAGCGGACTTTAAATAGGTTTATATAAGCTTTAAACTTATTTCACAATCGAGCTGAAATAAACAGGTATAAACTAAACAACGGGACTCACATGTATGATAATGTAGAAGCTAAACAAGTATAAACTAAACAACGGGACTCACATGTATGATAATGTAGAAGCTAAACAAGTATAAACTAAACAACGGGACTCACATGTATGATAATGTAGAAGCTAAACAAGTATAAACTAAACAACGGGACTCACATGTATGATAATGTAGAAGATAAAAAAGTATAAACTAAACAACGGGGCTCGCATGTATGATAATGTAGAAGATAACAAGTATAAACTTAACAACGGGACTCGCATGTATGATAATGTAGAAGATAAACAAGTATAAACTAAACAACGGGGCTCGCATGTATGATAATGTAGAAGATAAACAAGTATAAATTAAACAATGGGACTCACAAGAATAATAATGTAGAAGATAAACAAGTATAAACTAAACAACGGGGCTCGCATGTATGATAATGTAGAAGATAAACAAGTATAAACTAAACAACGGGGCTCACATGTATGATAATGTAGAAGATTAACAAGTATAAACTAAACAACGGGACTCACATGAATGATAATGTTGAAGATAAACACGTATAAGCTAAACAACGGGACCCACATGTATGATAATGTAGAAGGTAGAAGATAAACAAGTATAAACTAAACAACGGGACTTGCATGTATGATAATGTAGAAGATAAACAAGCATAAACTAAACAACGGGACTAGCATGAATGATAATGTAGAAGATAAACAAGTATAAACTAAACATCGGGACTCGCATGTATGATAATGTAGAAGATAAACAAGTATAAACTAAACAACGGGGCTCACATGAACGATAATGTAGAATATAAACAAGTATAAACTAAACAACGGGACTCACATGTATGATTATGTAGAAGATAAACAAGTATAAACTAAACAACGGGACCCACATGTATGATAATGTAGAAGATAAACAAGTATAAACTAAACAACGGGACTCACATGAATGATAATGTAGAATATAAACAAGTATAAACTAAACAACGGGATTCACATGTATGATTATGTAGAAGATAAACAAGTATAAACTAAACAACGGGACCCACATGTATGATAATGTAGAAGATAAACAAGTATAAACTTAACAATGGGACTCACATGTATGGTAATGTGGAATATAAACAAGTATAAACTAAACAACGGGACTCACATGTATGATAATGTAGAAGATAAACATGCTCAGGTAATATATATGAAAGCAAAACATGTCATGTACGCAAATATCAAACCAGCATTTGTGATGTACGCAAATATCAAACCAGCATTTGTGATGTTTGCAAATATCAAACCAGCATTTTGTCATGTATGCAAAAATGAAACAACAATTGTCATGTACGCAAATATCAAACCAGCATTAATATCAAACAACAATTGTCATGTACGCAAATATCAAACCAACAATTTTGATGTACGCAAATATCAAACCAACAATTTTGATGTATGCAAATATCAAACCCGCAAATATCAAACCAACAATTGATTTTTATCATACGTCCACCAAACTGGGTTAAAAATATCTCCCATATCGTAATTTGTGGAAATTAATAGTAATATGCTCCAACATCAGGCATCTTTTTATATTCATTCGCTACTAGTAAATGTAAAAACGTTCAACAGTTAATATCATTCATTCGGAAAAAAATCGCGTTTAAGGTATTTCTTCCCAACACCTTCAACGTCTTGCCTTACTTAATGTATTATAAAGACAAACACATATTGACTGATAAAAAAATCGATTAGACGAAATAGTTATACGTAAAGTAGTTCAGAAATGTTACTCGTGCGGTGTATCAGTACAGATCGCAAAGTCGATTTGCAAGTACTTAAACAGGCTCCTATGTTTACACCTGTACAGTAATTACTCCACTTCAGATTTTCAGTTTTCAAAACAGAAAATAACTTCTGTTGGCATATTAATCTATACCGTAAAAATAAGTACCCTCTTGTGTTGATTTAAACATAGCAGCCGAAATAGCTAAGCATAGAAGAGCATGGGTGACATTTACTTCTTGCATCGCATCGTATTGTTACGTCAGTGACGGTTTTGTTTGTCACTGACCGTTCTAAGATAGTTACCACTGTTGTCACTTCAGTGACGGTTTTGTTTGTCACTGATCGGGTCAAGACACTAACCACTGTTGTCACTTAATTGACGGTTTTGTGATCGTTTTGTTTGTCACTGATCGTGTCAAAACAGTTACCATGTTGTCACTTCAGTGACGGTTTTGTTTGTCACTGATCGTTCCAAGACAGTTACCACTGTTGTCATATCAGTGGCGATTTTGATTGTCACTGATTGTGCCAAGACAGTTACCACTGTTGTCACTTCAGTAAAGTTTTTGTTTGTCACTGATCTTTCCAATACCGTTACCACTGTTGTCACTTCAGTGACGTCTTTGTTTGTCACTGATCGTTCCAAGACAGTTACCACTGTTGTCACTTCAGTGACGATTTTATTAGTCACTGATCATTCAAAGACATTTACCACTGTTATCATTTCAGTGACAGTTTTGTTTGTCACTGATTGTTCAAATATTTTCTAAGACAGTTACCACTGTTGTTAATTCAGTGACAGTTTTGTTTGTCACTGATCGTGCCAAGACAGTTACCACTGTCGTCACTTCAGTGACGGTTTTGATTGTAATTAATAGTTCCAAGACAATAACCACTGTTGTCACTTCAGCGACAGTTTTGTTTGTCACTAATCGTACCAAGACAAGTACCACTGTTGTCACTTCAGCGACGGTTTTGATTGTAACTGATCGTTCCAAAACAGTTACCACTGTTGTCACTTTAGCGATGGTTTTGTTTTTCACTGATCGTGCCAAGGCAGTTACCACTCACTTTTGTCACTTCAGCGAGGGTTTTGTTTGTCACTAATCGTCCCACGACAGTTACTACTATTGTCACTTTAGCGACGGTTTTGTTTGTTACTGATCGTGCCAAGACAGTTACCACTGTTGTCACTTCAGCGACGGTTTTGTTTGTCACTAATCGTGTCAAGACAGTTACCACTCACTGTTGTCACTTCAGCGACGGTTTTGTTTGTCACTGATCGTCCCAAGACAGTTACCACTGTTGTCACTTCAGCGACGGTTTTGTTTGTCATTGATCGTGCCAGTACAGTTACCACTGTTGTAACTTCAGCGACAGTTTTGTCTACCACTGATCGGTCCAAGACAGTAACCACTGTTATCATTTCAGTGACAGTTTTGTCTGTCACTGATCGTTCAAAGACCGTTACCACTGTTGTCACTCCAGTGACGGTTTTGTTTGTCATGGATCGTTAAAATACAGTAACCACTGTTGTTTCTTATGTGCAAACATGATGTTTTACATGTGTTTGCATAGCATGCTCACCCTGTCCTTTAAATACTGCTTCCCCTGTAGGACATACGTTATATGTTTCTTGTTGTTCCATTTTTCTCCATTTTACCGACAACCAAATTACAGACTATTGAAATGAACGCATGCCAATGTTATACTACGAACATTGGCTTTCTTGTGTCTGGCACAATAGTCGTGTAAGTCTTCTATAAACATGTCTAGTCATAATAAGTTTAATCTGCACGGCTGTTACAAAGTTCACTGAGGGGATTTTTGCCAATGTTTTTGCATACGTTTAAAGTCTCCTGTTTTTCAGTAATTCTGTGGTTATGATGTTTATTTCTTTGTGTTTTACTGGACACATAATGTGTGCACTTCAAATATACACCTGTCAAAAACAGTAATAACATTTGACAACAAACGGACGGAATTTATTAAATGAATGAATACTGTATTGCACCTTTTTCTGGAACATTCCCTATCTTGAACACTATGATCACGATCAATAAGTCTGTACATATATATTTCCTGAGCTACATATAGATTATTGTGATCTTAAAGGCTCACCTTAAGTAATAAAGGGAGGAAATTGCGGTGGGAGTTGTTTCCCTTATTTTTCAAAACACAATCAGACCTTAAATTAATCCATGGAATAAAAAAATGACATTTGTCATGCAACATGGTTTTTAATATTACTCATAGTTCCTCAGAAATTTTCAGAATAAAATCTGCAATAATTTATTACTTATATCTTTCAACAGACAATCAGTTACAGAGCAATTTGAATTTTGGGGGAGGAGCAAACTAGTCAATATTTGTCATGTGAACAATGTTTGTAAACAAACTGGCTTGCGGTAGCTCACATTGCTATATTTAAGATATAACAGTTGAATGCAAACTACAAATCATGCAAGATTTACCAAACTTTTAAATGATTACTTGCAATACCTTTTTTAATCACCAACAGTATATATATCACCATATCTAATTGAATTATACAATTTTTACAATATTTTTACTCTTATTTTGATTTGAAAAAATGGTTCAATTGATAGTGTCATGTGAATGAATCATTTTACATGTATATAATATCACATCAAACCAACAGAAATGATAGTTTTAGATTCAAACTATACATAGTGTTTGCACTATGAAAATCAGGAATATATATAAGACTTTTGACAAATGAAAGCTTTTGAAGTTGTCTTAAAAATTACCAAATCAAAATCAATTTCTAGACTTTTTCTCAATTAATTATCCGTAAATTCTCATTAACAACTTATTTATTCATCATGAGTTCTGTTTTAATGAAGTTGAAATGAAGTTTTCTTTCCCTCCGTGTATGACACTGTTATGTCAGGAACGATTTTTTCCTATTTATTTTGTTTTTGAAATGCACGGCCTTGCCATTGTTCATAACCACCACACTTTATAATGTACAGTTAATACACAGTCATGGTATGATAAAACAACACCATTAATTAAAGTTTTTTTTAGAACCGTCTCTATCACACTATTTTCTACTTTACATCATAGTTATGATTTGAAGTATTATGTTGAGAAAAGACAACTTTTGCAATTTTTCTATCACATTAACATACTTTAAGTTCAATTCATATATTCAACAAAGTGTTGATTATTACCAGCATATAACACATAATTTTCTTGATATTTATATATATATATATATATGTGTGTGTGTGTGTGTGTGTGTGTGTGTGTGTGTGTGTGTGTGTGTGTGTGTGTGTTTAATTTCCCTGCAAAATGTGCTAAATTATTCATAATGGGTTAAACTAACTTGAATATAGAGATATTGGGTGGCATGTCTGTTAGACTGATAATAATGCTTGAATTATGTTTTAAAATAAAAAGACACAATATCTTCATATACATTATTACTATGCTATCAATCAACAACATTATCTAATCACTTAATAATGTTAATAAAAACAGTAGTTACCTGATAATGATTAATTAAAGACCATGTACTCCCTACTTCCTAAGTGACATGTGATATTGACCCCAGAGTCAACATTCCTGTATCAGTTACAATGCAAACCGTTTGCATAGTTTTACTAACATTTTGCTGGCTGCTATTATAACTGTTCTATTATTAGACCATTTTAATTCACTACCTATTGATAAAACATGCCTTGTTGAGTAACTAATTTACATTCGATAGTCTGATCGGATGTTGGGGCTTTTAGTAAAAACGGTCATTCAAATCTCACAGCACAGTTGAATTTTACTAATTGTCCTATATGAAAATAAAGATTTATTTTGTATTGCAGAAATGTACCTGCTCATAAAAATGAACAATGACTGGTGTGGTTGGCCGGCTTGGTATTTAAAAAAGGAAAGTGCAGTTACATCCACAAGTTGTTTTTTTTTTCAAAAAGAATTCCTCAAATGCTCTAAATTAACCAATCTGTTAAAAAACAATTTCAAACATCAAATATGTATCAAGGTAGTATATGCTTTGCCAGCATTTGCTCTACTCATTTACAGCAAGAGCCCAGGGTAGTCCATAAAACATTTTAGATAGAAGCGTATGTTACCGTCACTGAAATGTGCACAGGTCTTTATTGAGACGTTCATGAACGAGTTTACTAAGAAACTATCTTAAGAGCATTTACCTTACGCTGCTCAGGTATTAAATTCTTCCGCACAAAGCCATTTTTTTCTATTTCCAATCAAATTCATGTATGCCTCGCTTAAGCAACAACACTTAAGTTGATATTGATAGCATATTAATTATGGTTGTTATTTGTATTATTTCTGTGTTTTGTTTTTTGCTGCCATGGTGTCTGCTTCCTTTAAATCTCGTGTTTGACATATATTATTTTTCTTTGTTGTTCCATTTTCTCCATTTAACCACCACATTATAAACTGTTTAATGCACGTATACTTATGTTGTACCACTAATATAGACTTTCCTTTCCTGTGCCTTACACATTACTTGTATTCTTGTATGCCTTTTATAAACATATTAATTTTAATCTACTTGTCTGTTACAAAGCTCACAGAGGGGAGGTTTTGGTTATGTTTTGCAGACGTTTATGGTCTCCTGTACTCCGGTAATTCTGCAGTGAGGATGTTTATTTCTTTATGTTTTACTGGGTACGCAGTGTTGCATTTCAAATATACACTCTGTCTGAAAACAGTAATAACAATTGCCAACAATCGGACGGAATGCATTTTATAGGATACTTACTGTGGTGCAGCTTATTTTCTGAAACATTCCCGATCTTGAACACTATGGTCGCAATCAATAAGTCTATGTTGGATGTGTTTTCTGCGATACATTGACCCTCTTGTGTTCCAAAGAAATTCTCAAAGGGAGGACAATTTTTCGATCCAATTTGTATACATGTGTCAGCGTCTTTCTTAAGGTAATAACAATTTAATGTCATTTATAAATTGCAATGTACTGAAAAGGGTAGATATAAACTACTTCAAGGGCTAATGACAATACTCTGGCAAATGATAACTTCAAAGGAGAACATGTCTTTTGAGTGCTAAGTCAGTGGTAGAGTGGTGGTGAAGCGCGATGTCCAGTGGTAGAACACTGAACCTATGATCGGAGGTCGTTGGTTCGGTCTTCCTCCACAGCCATGTGTGGTGTCCTTGAGCAAGACACTTTTCCGCATATGCTTGGTTTTGATTCTAACCAGGAAGATCGCGAGCGTCATTTACTTTAGTTGTAAGAACTTGTTTCACAATCGATGTAAAATAAATAAGTTAAAAAGTGCTAAGTCAACTGTTGAAAATATATTTACTGAATTTACTAAATGAGTATGTCGTTCAATTACTGCCGTTTGGTCTTATAATTCTTATGATACATGTGCGTTTTGTGGATTTCTTTCTAAATGTTTCTTTCTTATCATTTCATTCTAAGATTTCTAAACGTAAATCATTATTTATTTTATTTTTAATTTCATTGTATTTAGGCTGTGTGTGTATTTCTAATAACCAGCTTTCCGTTGTTGTTTATATAACTATTTTTATTTTGCAATTCAATAGGACATAGAACCGTATGAACATATACAAAACAGAAATACATTTACATACATGACGTACCAAAGATTGTATCTTATAGTATAACATTTTTTTAAAGAGAAGTATCATGCAAAAAAAAAGTCATTTATTTTTAACATTAAACTGTTTAAAGATCAAATATTATACGCTTATTTGGGTTGTGCAAAATTATTTTAATTAATTTCAATTGAGACCAAAATTTCCGCTGAATTATTTAAGAAAATAGATAAAAAAGAATAAAAGAAAAATCACCATGATCGCTAAACTAATTTCATCTGTCAAACTTTCTCGATTTTCCCTTATGTCTTCGTTTACCCATGGGATACTTGCTCGAAGTTATAGAGTCTGTATTCATCAAATGTCAGATAAAGTCTTTGTCCGTTTGAAAGCTTTATACAGATATACATTGCTATCTCTTGTTACATTCAAGCTCTCAAGTGGTACTGATTTAAGTGAAACACTATGTCAATGTAAGATGTAGATTTATCGACCTTTGGTCATATCAGACGAGATTAGAGTCAGATGGCAATGAACAAAATGTAAAAGAAATTAAAGTATTACTGTATCGTATTAGTACATTATATGAAATAGCACAATGTGTCCCGTTAATATATTTAATTTACGGAAATAAATAATAAAAAATGTATACAACAAGTGAAAAGTAGTGCCATTGCTAATAACAGTCTGAAAGTCTGAAAAACGACACATCATTGCTAAAAATTGAAAAATTGCATAGCGTAAATTATCTATTTTTTTAAATCACCAATAGAAACTATTTAACCCCTCCATTACCATCGACATGCACCATGTATGCAATATGTATGTTTGTATAAACCATAAAGTAGTCCAACACACTGTGATGATACATGCTCATACTAGGAAATAAACTTCTTTTAACTCTCATATCATAAACTTGTCTCTTTTTCAAGACAAGAACACGTTCTCATTTCTTCATCAAATTATAGTGGAGAAATGTTACCATAAAACTAAGATTAGATCGAAAATCCACCAATATTGTTAATGCTTTCTTTTCTTGCAATAACTATTGCTGCTCCTGATTTATCAGGGGAATCATAAACTATGCTATACGCTGAACAAAGGACCAAATGACATTTTCCTCAAATTTTAGCGTGTGATTGCCGGAACTTCTTTTTCTTTTTTATTAGTATAATTATTCGATCTTCGGGTAACAAACATTTCATTTCTAGGTTAAGTATTTCATTTTATATAAAGAATACCCGTTTTATGGACTTTGCATGTCAGCGAACTCGATGATAATGAATTACAGTACAACATACGCTATATTTCCAGGCCGAGTATACTACAGTAAACACACATTATTTCTAGGGCGAGTTTGGTAATACTATATAACACCACGACAACAATTTATTTCTAGGGCGAGTATGGTAATGCTTTATAAAAACACGACCAACTTATTATTTCTAGGGCGAGTGTGTCAATACTATATAAAACCACGACAAATTATTTATTTCTAGGGCGAGTATGATAATACTATATTAAACGACGACAAACTATTTATCTCTAGGGCAAGTATATCAATACTATATAAAACGACGACAAACTCTTTTTTTCTAGGGCGAATATGTCAATACTTTATAAAACCACGACAAACTCTTTATATCTAGGGCGAGTATATCAATACTATATAAAACGAAGACAAACTCTTTTTGTCTAGGGCGAGAATGTCAATACTATATTAAACGACGACAAACTATTTATTTCTAGGCAAGTTTGTCAATACTATATAAAGCGACGACAAACTCTTTATTTCTAGGGCGAGTATATCAGTACTATATAAAACGACGACAAACTCTTTATTTCTAGGGCGAGTATGGCAACACTACATAAAACGACGACAAACTATTTATTTCTAGGGCTAGTATATCAGTGCTATATAAAACGACGACAAACTTTTATTTCTAGGGCGAGCATGGTAATACTATATAAAACGACGGCAAACTCTTTATTTATAAGGCGAGTATGTCAATACTATATAAAACCACTTAAACACTTTATTTCCAGGGCGAGTATTGCAATACTATATAAAACGACGACAAACTCTTTATTTCTAGGGCGAGCATGGTAATACTATTTAAAACGACGGCAAACTCTTTATTTATAAGGCGAGCATGGTAATACTATATAAAACGACGGCAAACTCTTTATTTATAAGGCGAGTATGTCAATACTATATAAAACCACTTAAACACTTTATTTCCAGAGCGAGTATTGCAATACTATATAAAACGACGACAAACTCTTTATTTCCAGGGCGAGCATGTCAATACTATATAAAACGGCGACAAACTCTTTATTTCTAGGGCGAGTATGGCAATACTACATAAAACGACGACACACTATTTATTTCTAAGGCGAGTATGGCAATACTACATAAAACGACGACAAACTCTTTATTTCTAGGCAAGTTTGTCAATACTATATAAAACGACGACAAACTCTTTATTTTCTAGGGCGAGTATATCAGTTCTATATAAAACGACGACAAACTCTTTATTTCTAAGGCGAGTATATCAGTTCTATATAAAACGACGACAAACTCTTTATTTCTAAGGCGAGTATGGCAACACTAAATAAAACGACGACAAACTATTTATTTCTAGGGCAAGTAAATCAGTGCTATATAAAACGACGACAAACTCTTTATTTCTAGGGTGAGCATGGTAATACTATATAAAACGACGGCAAACTCTTTATTTATAAGGCGAGTATGTCAATACTATATAAAACCACTTAAACACTTTATTTCCAGGGCGAGTATTGCAATACTATATAAAACGACGGCAAACTCTTTATTTATAAGGCGAGTATGTCAATACTATATAAAACCACTTAAACACTTTATTTCCAGGGCGATTATTGCAATACTATATAAAACGACGACAAACTCTTTATTTCCAGGGCGAGCATGTCAATGCTATATAAGACGGCGACAAACTCTTTATTTCTAGGGCGAGTATTGCAATACTACATAAAACGACGACAAACTCTTTATTTCTAGGGCGAGAATGTCAATACTAAATAAAACGACGACACACTATTTATTTCTAAGGCGAGTATGGCAATACTACATAAAACGACGACAAACTCTTTATTTCTAGGGCGAGTATGTCAATACGATATAAAACAACAACGAACTCTTTATTTCTAGGGCCAGCATGTCAATACTATATGAAACGACGACAAACTCTTTATTTCTAGTGCGAGCATGGTAATACTTTATAAAACCTCGACAAACTATTTATATCTAGGGCGAGCATGTCAATACTATATAAAACCACGACAAATTCTTCATTACTAGGGCGAGCATATAATACTTTTTGAATCCACGACAAACACTTTATTTCTAGGGTGAGCATGTCAATACTATATAAAACGACGACAAACTCTTTATTTCTAGGGCGAGCATGGTGATACTTTATAAAACCACGAAAATCTATTTATTTCTAGGGCGAGTATGTCAATACTACATAAAACCACGACAAACTCTTTATTTCTAAGGCGAGTACGGCAATACTTTATAAAACCACGACAAACTCTTTATTTCTAGGGCGAGCATGGTAATACTTCATAAAACCACGACAAACGTTTTATTTCTAGGGGAGTATGTCAATACTATATAAAACCACGACAAACTCTTTTTTTCTAGGGTGAGTATGGCAATACTATATAAAACCAAGACAAACTATTTATTTCTAGGGCGAGTATGGCAATACTTTACAACCACGACAAACTATTTATTTCTAGGGCGAGTATGTCAGTACTATATAAAACCACGACACATTCTTTATTTCTTGGGCGAGTATGGCAATACTATATATAACCACTACAAACACTTAATATTTAGGATGAGTTTGTTAGTAATGAATAAAAAAAGCAACATACACTCTGTGTCTATGAACATTAAGGTATTGTTGTTTCCTTCTGACAAACTTCTGACAAAGGTTTCATACTACATAGAATCCTTGGTTCGTAATTGTATATTGAACATTGATATGTTCTTATTTGGCTTCTGATAAGTCATATATCCCGTACTACAAAAAGTCATAGAATCTTATTGTCTATTGAGCATTTATATGTGTCTTGTTGTCTGTTGAGTCATAGGTTCCATATTACAAAAATGTCACAGGATCTTTCTTGTCTATTCATATATTTCTTGTTGCCTCATGGCATCTCAAAAGTTCAATATTATCTCCACCCAAACCCCCACGCCCCCCCCCCCCCACCCCCCCCCCACCCCCACACATACACATACAGTTTATTCACATAGATTCGCCAGATTATTATCTTCCAAATGTTGAGCACAAATATGTTGTGGTGAATGATATGTATATAAATAAACAAGCGATGCTATACGCTTATGTATAATATAACTTTGTAGAAGTCCGAGATAACTTCATACTTGTTTCATTTATGTACATATTAGTTTACAAATATGAAATGCAAATTTGTGATTGAATATGAATAACTTGATAACGTGTTTACAGTACGTTTACGCATACAGCAATACCATAAATGTGGTGTCCCATTGGTCTGTACAAATATACAATGTAATATTTCAAGAAACATACAATTGAACTGTAAACGAAGTCCTCAGGTGTGCCATATTATTTTAACTTATTGTATAGCTTCAGCCACATTTGTATATATGTAAACATATATAACCAAATATACATAAATATTTTATATACCGTAACAATGTTTTAAAAACAGAATAAGGGAAAATGTCTCAAAACAATAAAGCACATATATTATAAATTATATACATAGTATTGAATATATGTGTATAATAAATATTGATAGAATGAAGATTTTCTTCATACAATATGTCTAAAAGACATAAACATGTAATACGAAAATGTAACATATTAAGTGATTAAACGTTTTATATCAGTCAAGATAACGTGTATACAAGCATAGTCATATTATAGATATGCTGTAAAAATGGCTATTAAGACACTTAAACTGTTTACTTGAATATTACATATATGTGTCAGTTGATCCTATTTTAAATTTGGTATAACTGTGATATATAACTGCTTTTATTATTCTATATAAAAACAGTTAGATAAGTGTATAGCTATTTGTCTCATAATAAGCTTTAACTGATCTGATCTGGTGTGATAAATGCTTTTTTTTAAACAATTTCTTATTTGCGCTTATAAGGTGCTAGTTTACAAACATCTCAGTTTATTTCTACTTCTTTTAATACAATTTGTTGTGATGTACTATGGTATGTATGAATAACAATAACTGGTCATATTTACGTATGTGATATGTTTTAAAAGATATAAATAAATTACGTCCAATGAAGGACCATTATTGTACATGGAAAAAAAATGTTTTTAAATATGGAGTATCTTATCATGCTAATAGCATGGCTTAATATACTTTATATCATGTGTATGTACAATGATTTTATTGTATAATTGTATATTATGATAGGACGGAAATAAAATATATATATTGAAAATGTATTGATTGATTATCAATATTTAGCAAACATTGTTTTTAGCTCTACTGGGCAGTAGGGCTTATGTCATGGTAAATTACCCTTCGTCCTTCCGTCTGTAATTTTTTCTCGTAGACGCAATAGCACCTTCATTTTTTTATTAAATCTTAACCAAACTTGCACAGCAGTTATTTAATCACACTATTTCGGACGAGTTCTTAAACCAGCGTTATTTGCAACAAATGTCACTGCCATAGGGCTTATAAGCACATATTATGTAAAATATTAAATAAAAAATTTTCTCTGAAAGTTTTAGGGGGGTGGGGGTGGGGGGGGGGGGTAGGCCTTAGATACTTTACATATAGCATCTGTTGCCAGCAGAGCGATTCAGGTCCTCTTGGGCCCCTTGTTTTAAAAGTTTAATTATGGGTATGATATTTAGATATTTATATGATAAATAATCTTTAATTTAAATAAATTTATATGTGCGTATAGAGTGTGTCCACGGTAGCAAACCAGAAACATTAGATAAAAGAAATCAATACATAGTTATTTAAACATGTTTGAAAACATGATTAACTGTTTTACACATTTATATGATTTGATACAATACCATTATTTCAATAGTAAATGCTTCGTATGATAGCTAATGGTCCAGGAATGCAAAAGTAATATATCGTCAGTTGACAAGGTACTTAAATATGTATCCCTTCTATTACCGTTATAACATCAGAATAATCAATGCTTAATGTATAGCAATTGTTCCTTCAATCAACTCTCAAACATTTTTAACTGCATCAATATGTTACTTTTAAATGTGAACCTGACACCCTAAATATTGAATATGACACCTTAAACATTGAATCTGACACCTTAAACATTGAATCTGACAACATAAGTGTAATTTCAATGAATTGTTAATGAGTTATCATAACGTTTCATCTATTGGTGTATTTGTGTGCGTATTATTTATGCTTATTTTTCGTGTGTTAGTGAATATCTTAACGAAGCTTATAAGCAAGGGTCCTATTAAATTTAATGAAATAAAAAAAATGACAAAAAAATAAATTTATTCAGTAAAATATTTATAGATCTATCTATTTTTCTAAAATATATATTGCTGTGCATGCACAATCTCATTAAAAGGTGGCTAGGCAGCGTAGTCGCTGCTCAGAAAATATGATATAGGTGGCTGTTCGGCAGGTGTGAGTGAAACTTGGTAGTCAGATTCTCATCCTATATGACAGTTGAATAATTATTTAAATATCGGCGTGATATTGCTAAGTGACGTTAAACGCCATACAGTTGATATATGCTTATAAAGGTTGGTATACATTTTATGTGTTTATGTTTTTTCAAATATGTGAGAGGAAATATATCAGTGAATGAAGGTATTTAGCAGATAATCAATATAACTAACTAAACTTAAAGGATATGCTGATAATTGATCAAAATGCCTCATTGGTATTGTTATTTTTTATATATTTTTATAATTGTAATTGGCGCCAATTTCAACACATGGCAGATTATAATTATGATGCATATCCAGATTAATGGGTAAACGAAGATCTCAAATGAATCTGAGTAGAACCACCGTCTTTCTACCCGCTAGAACTAGCAAACCTTATCACAGTTTCTTTAGACCGTCAGGTACTTAAACCCTAGACTTGAGTGTTGAGAGTTAGGTAGTTGTTGGATCATATGTCCACAGAGGACCACATGCCTCGTTAAAATCGTAGTCAGTTTATGTTCGTATAAAATTATTGATTTTCAAAATGTTAAATTCACTAGCTCACGATATTTCAATTACCATAAATATATACGTTGGATCTGCATCTTCCAGAATTATTGTTTTTCCTTGTGTTGCTATAACGACCGTTTAACTCACTGCAAACACAAATTCACATTTCTCAAACTTGTAAGATATGTATGTTTTACATGCTATTAACGATTTTGAAATATCTCCGATTGATGATATGTACGTTTAAACACATACCCAGCAATGCCTCTGCGTAATATCAGACAAGCCTCCAAGACTTTTAGGTGAACTCCAAAGTCGCCAACATTTGTTGCAGTCTCTTTGAAATCAGATTAAAAAAACAAAACTTTTTTTTATAATTAAATACGTACTTAGCATCGAAGAAAGCGTTGGTAATGATTTTATTGCACTTTGTTTTCGTTAACTTTGACGCTTTGTTTATAACAAAAATATCTATCAAATGAGAAAAACAGCTAAATGCCGACTCTGTTCTTCGTTCGCTTATAAATGCAGGAGCCAAGCTTTTATAAAATCTGGTAATATAACAACAAATGAGATGTTTTCTAAATGATTATAAAAGACATATCCCATTAAAGCAATTTACTGATATGTGGCAGTTTATTTCCTGGTTTTTAGTTAATGTTTATGCAGTATTTCACCGTCTCACTAATAGATATCTATATAGCTATATGTTTGTATAAACGTTCTGGTGTCTTTCACTATCAATTAATCTCTACCTTTATGTGTGAGGAAAAACTAACGATAATGTTTAATTCTTTATTCCACCTTAGATGGTGCATGCAATAATAAACAATCATACTATTTTATATATCTGGCTCCTCCTCTAAGTAAATATATGCAGACATAAAACCTTTAATCAACGCAAAGCGCCCTGGTCATCGTGATTTTAGACTGAACTACACTGCATTTTGTTTCATTAACATTAATTAAAAGATATTAACGTGACGGTCAAACATCAGTTAAGCTTTTAAGTATTTGAGTAAAACTGTTAGTGAAACAGGAGACTGTTCGATTGATTAATTACTTTAACGCAATGTTGACAAGAGAAATGGGATATAAATGGCATCCAGTAGGATCCAATAGTGTTGTTAGATCAATCTTATTTTTTTTTATCTCACTCCAACCGCTTGATCCTAAGTGTAAAGTTAGATATTTGCTACTTCTCTACGTAAGGAACCTCGTATTTTTGCTAACATACAGGCAGGAGGTGTATATATCCCTGTATACAGTGTATATCCCTAAGTATAAACTAGTTCCGCTACCCATTTCACCACATGCGTTGCGCGCACAACCAATGAACAGATAAATATCTAATCGGCGATTACTTGAATGTAATGCGATGTTGACAAGTTGTACTCGCGGAATGTAATATAAATTATACAAAACCGTACGTATGAGATGTTCATCTTGTGTTTTTGTTCCATACCATCCATCAGGAGATATGTACGATAACGATTGGGTGCAGATAGATATCTATAGTAGTACAGAGGTTCTTCATTGAAATGATACTGGTATAATCTCAACTGAGGTTAGTATACAGAGAATCGTACGTGTGTGTTCATTTATTATTTAAGTTCTTAAACAAGTTTGGCAAAGTCATACTATTTCGAACATTTCATCATTTTTGCTAATGAAATGATAAATGAACGCGAATGTGATCTCCTTAAAATCAAATAACTCTGAACAGTTGTTTTCCGAAGATCCTATAAAGATATAAATGTATATAATTGTTTTCGTCAGTAATCATAATTAACAAGTCTCAAAATAACATTTTTTACAATACTTTTTTAACACCACTTTGGTGTTCAATCCAGTCGGAATGCATCTCGGCAGTCTACGTAAAAGAATGTTTAACGGACAACACTGTGCTAAATCGGCAATAGTATTGCAACTGGCTAATATAAAAATGTGTCATGGGTTTATTGCACCGTTTCGTTATTTTGTGGGCTATTTGGCTAATATAAAATCATATGTGTGGCCAGAATGATTTGTAGCCGGCTTGACTTGTAGCCGGTTCGACCTGCTTCTCTGGAATCGTAATGTTATTTGATAAACAAGTACAGAAAAGCGTAGTTTAAATTATTATTTAAACAAGTTTCGAACATTTCTATAAAACGTATCTTAAGCCGTGCTAGCAAAGGCTAAACTACGCAGCTTTTGTTTTATCTAACAAAACAACAATATGTTTTCCTTTATTTTCAGTTCAGCTAACTTTATCTACCTTTTTCAAGAGAGAAAAGGGCGGTGAAGTTTACACCTGGCATACCTTGTAATTATTATGATCATAAAATGCATATCAATGATTACATTTATGTCAGAAAATGTGTTCTCGTCAACTTTTTTCGTGTCAGAATATATTATATACGTAAAAAGTATGATTTACAAGAGAAACGTACAGTAACACAGGTACTGTACGTTCTGATATCAGAAATAGCAGCAAACTACGAACCAGCATGCACCTTGTATAATAAAACTGTACGAAAGTGGCATAGAAACATAGGTGAAGAAAAAGTAAGAAAGTAAATGTAAAAACAGGAGACGTCACATTCAAAGTAAAACAGAACTATCGAAACATCATCTCGGTTCCAAATATTGTATTTAGATGGTCATGATACAGATAATACATACATACATACAGACAGACAGACAGACAGACAGACAGACAGACAGACAGACAGACAGACAGACAGACAGACAGACAGACAGACAGACAGACAGACAGACAGACAGACAGACAGACAGACAGACAGACAGACAGACAGACAGACAGACAGACAGACAGACAGACAGACAGACAGACAGACAGACAGACAGACAGACAGACAGGCAGGCAGGCAGGCAGGCAGGCAGGCAGGCAGGCAGGCAGGCAGGCAGGCAGGCAGGCAGACAGGCAGGCAGACAGACAGACAGACAGAAGCAGAATAGAGAAGCAGAAACCATCTGATAGTGTATTTGATTTTGATGAAAAAAGTCATTGGCAACACTATCTATATTGTTATAAGATGAAATTAATAGGGCAGAAGGTTTAATTTATATGACATGTGAATATGCAGTATGTACATGAAATATGTATTTTAATGATATTTTATTATACATTGCTACCAATATGTGATATGTATAATAAGAACAAAAAATACAAAATGGACCGTCAGTTAATAAAGAAAAATGAGAGTGGGTATTTATCTTATAAAACAGTTCTTAAATGAATGTTGAATATATTATATATCTTGAAAGATGAATCTTGCAGTATAAATATATACCAAATTTACACTCTATATTAAGAAGGCACCAACATTCTTTCCATTTTAGAATTTGTAATGATAACTATGGTCCATTAACACTCATTTAAATAAAACATTCGTGTTGCGATTTCATAAACACAATGTCATTGCTTAAGCCTTGTTGTTTAATATCGACTAATGCTTTCTTAATGTTCTGCTGCATGACGAATTGCTTTCATTAATCTTCAAATCGTCTCTATTAATACTAATTACTAACATTTATATCAATCGAAATAATCTAATGCATCTGCTTTGCATTGGAACTGCTGATTTTTTTTTTTGCGTAATCTAGTTTTCTCTGTGGAATAGAACGAAAGAGCTTTTGCATGGCACAAGCATAACATATATTTGATAAAGGCAGCGAGATATAATGCTGTAAACACTCCACTGAATCAATAGACCCGGCAGTAAGAATGTAAAGTTTGCCTGCCTTGTCATGTACTTAAACATAAAATATATTTGATGCTGGCATTGAGATGTTTAATGTACTTAACTCTTTATTGAATACAGTAACAGATAACGTGACATATGACTGGCACGTGATTAGATAATTAGTATCGGTCGTGACGCTAAGTACGTAGAAGGAATGATTTAAATCCATTAACATTCTCCAAATTGATTAAAAAACATACACAATGTAGTATGAACGACGCAAGGTCGATGAATATTACCGGCAACCACAATAACAAAATCTTCTGTTACTTTTGTAAATGTAAGAAAGATGCACCAACAATATTTACATTATTATAATAACAAATGAATTGATATTTGGATAACGTTCTGAATATAGAAAGTAATTTCATAAAGTGCAAGTAGTACCTCCGCCGCCTGGCTACGCTGGCGTAGGAATACATAGAGGAGTGAGACGAAGATCTGAAATAGTGCTAGAAATGATGGACGATGCAATTGTCGAGTTGTTTTGCTGCTTGATTAAATATTGATGACGAAAGACGCTTGTCTATAGTGTAAAATTACTGCTGTGAAAGATAAAAAAGAATCAGACCGGTACTAAAGACCCGTAATATTTTAGCAGAAGGCTCTATCGATCTGAAACTCTGGGAGTTGTATATAAACGTAAATAGACGGTCTGTTAAAGGAAGGGTGAATTTCACTTATGTTTATTTTACGCACGACAAATTGGGCGTTTATTTATAGATTGTCTCGATAAATAATAAGATATCGGAAACGCAGTTAGTGGAGTACTAATTGACTCTTAATATATAAAATCAGCGTGACGTATTCATTGAATAAAAAGTATTAATCGCCTTGTGTTGGGTGCATTTTACAACCTTTAAGCTTCATCGATATACGTTTGTTGTGTGGGATCTATTGTATTTTCACGCCAGATATAAATGCCGGCTAACATGTCTGCTTGGATAATGACATATCTATCCATATATGTCAAAATGTCCGTATATCTATAATAGTGTTTTCCCCCATGTAAGTCCGTAGAAGTAATAAATGCCCGTAGCCTTTCTAACAGATTCGATATTCTTAAGCCGTTTGGAATGTAACATTTTACGGTAAATTGGAAGCAATTCGCCTCACTAGCCAGATGCGACTTCTTCCAAGACCGATCAATGCCGTTTATCTCACAGTTAGGCGAGAAGTGTATTAGCCACTCGAGATAAATCACGCAGAAATTAAATAATCTAAATATCATTGGCGGAGATCAAATACCCTTACAATCCGTTGTCATTTACTTGGTAAACGCTCACTGTAATCAAAATATTAATGCTGAGCTATGAACCTTCTCAAATATTTATTGTGCTCAATGATTAGGAAGGGTTCTCCACGTTTGATTGCTATTCATCGTCTCCTAAAAGCATTCCGAAAAGTGTTTCACTTTCCTGTCTCTTGAAATAATATTTGTAGGGAAAGTAATGTTTTGTAGACTTAACCTGACCCCTTTTAGTGATAAACATTTTCTGGATGTCATCTACTATTTAGACAGTGATTCTAATACATCATCTATATGCTCCGGAACTGTTGGTGCATATGCCATTCCAATAAGCAGAGATGCCTCCTTTAAAATTATATAAGCTCTTAGTTATTCGTTATATTTAATATATAATAATAAAGTAGTGTTTCAAACTTTTTGTTTTAAATATGAAAATGTTAATGTATGGATCAAATGTAATGATTTTTTTATATCACCCTTCTAATACTAGTAATATAGAAAATGACATTTTCATAGTATATGGCAGCGATTTTATTAAAACATATTATTGTTTAATTACTTCATCATGATTACTAATTAACTCACAAAAAAAATATATTTTTCTGGAACAGATCTACATGAAAACTTTAAAGAAGGTTTGTTTAAGCTGAAAGCATAATGTGTTGATATCAGAGACAAACATAGCAAGACTCAATAATACAGTCCTTTGTAAGGCATCAATGACTTGCAGCTGTTGCTTTATTTCCGTTAAACAATTGTTTTCAATGAGCTTGGACGAAAAATGTATCGAATTACATCGAAGTACATTTCATTTAGAATTTTAAATTGATATGTATTGAGAACTATCAAGCTACTTGGTGTTTTTTGGTTTCATCTTAAAGTTTAAAATTGACGGTGTGTTTAACAACTGCCTCGCCCAAGCTAATGTTATAAAAGTATAAGTCCAATAGGAAACAGCAACCACAACATAATGTACAGAACAATCAAGTATCAAATACAATCGGATTGACAAAGGGGTAATCGGCTTTGAACAAACTCCATTCCTGGAGAGTTTAAATGGTAAACGGGTACATCATCCCTCGCTCTTTCCTCGTCGTCATATCATAAAACGAGACAGTGCTAGTAAACGTAGCCGTGTCAGACAGTGCTAGTAAACGTAGCCGTGTCAGACAGTGCTAGTAAACGTAGCCGTGTCAGACAGTGCTAGTAAACGTAGCCGTGTCAGACACAGACAGTGCTAGTAAACGTAGCCGTGTCAGACAGTGCTAGTAAACGTAGCCGTGTCAGACAGTGCTAGTAAACGTAGCCGTGTCAGACAGTGCTAGTAAACGTAACCGTGTCAGACAGTGATAGTAAACGTAGCCGTGTCAGACAGTGCTAGTAAACGTAGCCGTGTCAGACAGTGCTAGTAAACGTAGCCGTGTCAGACAGTGCTAGTAAACGTAACCGTGTCAGACAGTGATAGTAAACGTAACCGTGTCAGACAGTGCTAGTAAACGTAGCCGTGTCAGACACAGACAGTGCTAGTAAACGTAGCCATGTCAGACACAGACAGTGCTAGTAAACGTAGCCATGTCAGACACAGACAGTGCTAGTAAACGTAGCCGTGTCAGACAAAGACAGTGCTAGTAAACGTAGCCGTGCCAGACAGTGCTAGTAAACGTAGCCGTGCCAGACAGTGCTAGTAAACGTAGCCGTGTCAGACACAGGCAGTGTTAGTAAACGTAGCCGTGTCAGACACAGACAGTGCTAGTAAACGTAGCCGTGTCAGACAGTGCTTGTAAACGTAGCCGTGTCAGACATTGCTAGTAAACGTAGCCATGTCACACTTTTTTCTTGCAAATACAGTAGCATGAAACATGTGTATGCGGTAAACCACAAATATATTATTATGTCACCCTAAGATAATAATAGTATATATAATAATAATTATGTTAGCAACGTATGTAAAAATAAGATATATGTTTAACAGGATATCAACATTTAATAGCGGATCGACCTCAACAACACAAACATCATAACCAATTATCATTGTCATATAGACAATGTATACAGAAGAGTTGACGACACTAGGGAGTTTTACTCCAATTTAAGATTGAGTATTACGTTTCACACTCACATTATATGCAGTTATTTAATAGTTAATAGTCAATTTTTCAATACTCTCTTCTGCTATTTGTCTGTCTGACTCATTAAATTGTTAGATAGGTAGACGTCTTTTTAAAATTAAAATAGTCCTTAAAACCTTCCCAGTTGCATTAGTTGCTTCCTTATATATTTCGTTATTGAATCAGCCTTAAATTTGAAAATATTTCCAGACAAAGTCAAATCATTCATTACATCCGTTAATGTTTTTTTCAGTGCAAAATTGCCGTCTTAAATTGAAAAGTGGGTGTTTACAAATTTAGAAGTAGCGAATTGCTTATCTTAATATTGATTGCATTCCATTGTATATGCTTTTAACTGAGCTATTGTGATACTTGCCTTACCGGGGTCAACCATCGTAACAACCTAGTAGTATATGACAATGCCAAGACCAGTCACCTCTGACTGTTGTGATTGTGGGTTTGAACTAATTGTGGGTTTCCTCTGGGGAACTAACAGACGCCACTGGGAATCTAACAGACGCCATTTAGAAGAAGCTAACAGACGCAACTGGGAAACTAACAGACGCCACTGGGAAGCTGACAGATGCCACTGGGAAGCTAACAGATGCCATTTGGATGAAGCTAACAGACGCCACTGGGAAGAAGCTAACAGACGCCACTGGGAAGGTAACAGAGGCCACTCGGAAGCAAACTGACGCCACTGGGAAGCTAACAGATGCCACTGGGAAGCAAACAGACGCCATTTGGAAGCTAACAGACGCCATTAGGAAGCTAACAGACGCCACTGGGAAGCTAACAGACACCACTGGGAAGCAAACAGATGCCAAAGGGAAGCTAACAGACGCCACAGGGAAGCTAACAGACACCACTGGGAAGCTTAAAGACGCCACAGGGAAGCTAAAAGACGCCACTGGGAAGCTAACAGACGCCACGTGGAAGCTTAAATATGCCACTGGGAAGCTAACAGACGTCACTGGGAAGTTAAAAGACGCCATTTGGAAGCTAAAACACGCCACTGGGAAGCAAACAGACGACATTGGGAAGCTAACTGACATCACTGGGAAGCTATCAGACGCCACTGGGAAGCCAACACCTGGGTAGTTCTGATTGATTAAAACCTCGTTTATTATTTAAAAAAAAGAACCGTGATGGAACATATTTATACTTATTTATTGTGTTCCATGACAACAAGTTTTGGTGATAAATAATTGACTTCCTGGTGGATGCATCTGCTTATATATTTTCATGAAATCGTTCCAAAAACGAGAATGCTGATGTAAACGTATTTATCAACCTTGGGAACTTATAGACTCTTTCTCACGTAAACAGTGGAAGTAACCGATGAACTGTTGAACATAATTCCTCTCTCCTCCAAACGTCACTCTAGGGGATGTTGGGTTTTATTTGAGCAAAAATTTAAAATTCGCAATCAAAATCTAGATAAAAACGTTTGTAATTATGTTGTGCTGTTTACATAATGAAATACACTCTCCATATTACTCTCTTTTTGATTTAAGAGCTGAAGTTAAAGGGTTTTTTTCTGACAGTTCTCATCTGTCAAACCTAAACTGATGGATATAATTCGTGTCATTTTTTATAATTTTCAGACGAAAACTGTTATAGTCATTGAAAAGGGAACGCTTTGAGCAAGAAAAAACAACTCGTGCTGGAAGGTTTCCTGAATAGAACCAAAATCATGTTGGGATATAGTATTTTGCTCAAGGAAATCACACATATTCGTGGCGGAGGATCGAACTCATCACCCTCAAGTATTTGGGTGGCTAGACACGCGCTCCACTCAAATTACCTGATACGAGAGCGATTTTCGCTCCGCCCACTGACCACGTGGCGTTGTTTGTCCAAGTAAATACAATGTTATACAATTTAGTATGTACTGAGAGACGGTTCGCTTGTCTAAGGAAAATAGCAGTATGCAACCAATATCGATCGTTGATTGGATAATCGGCGTTTTGGATTGACAGCCCCGCGTCAGGTCAATTATAATTAAATTATTTATTGAATACACGTACAACAAAAGTTAACAATTAACATCCAAGAAGAAACAACATCAACCTTCTGGTTTTTGTTTGTTGTTTTGCGCAAAGCAACACAATTAATTAATTAATCGATAAGTACAAAAGTGACCTTCTTGAGCCTTAAAATGTGCAAAACGGCAACTAGTTTTGTTTATTATTCGTCGCTTCTTCAACAAATGCTGCAATAACACTTACCTCATTCTCATTAACACCCCGTGTGACATCTACACGACATAAGTCAGTGATTAATCTACTGGCGTGACAAAACAAAGTTAAAAATGGTAGTTTAAATACTAGCACCCCTCTGACGAGTTATTATTTCATATAAAACGCAGCTCTTGGGCAACCCATATACTTCTTTTACAAGTGCTAGAGTGTTAAAAATTGTATGTCTTCATTTGTCTTTACAAGATATGGGCGTTAAAGCTCATTAATACCACTCACAGCTTCGCTTGCTGAGTCAGGAAATCAACTTGGATTTTTTAAAACCTATTTTTATGGAGACGTGTCTTTAGTTTCAAATAAACAACTTAACGCGCATCCGGAAAGTGAATCTACTAATTTAAAGATGCTCGCTTTAAAGAAATCAATACTAAAGTAGTCCCCCTGTGAGTTAATTATGTTCCTTTCGCTGATAGTTTCCAAATAAAGATGGCGTAATTGGGTTAAAGAATAAAAACTGTAATCACTTCCATAGAAACTAATTAATAATAGATAATTTTGTTCATTAAGAAGCACTTACTGCAATCAAATGCCAATTAACTCATACATTGTTTATTGTATTGTTATTGAATATTACTTTGAGGTACTCCCTTGTGGAATAAACGATAACAGTTAAAATGTTTCTTCGGTTTTCTTGTGATCGCACCCTACCGACGTTGTAAACGTCAATCATTCGAGATTATATTCAATAAATCGCGCTTTAATAATTTACCGCTCTTCTTCTGCATAGCAGACGATCGCTATGAAACGAATTTTAATTACATGTAATTTACTGGATCATCTGCATACAGAATAAGTTACTTTTGTCATAAACTGCACGCACATGTATAGTCGTTATTCGATCTTTAATTGAGCTAATGGCGCGTGTGTTTATTCAAAATGTGTAAATTTCAGTAATAGGAACAATAATCGTTTGTTTCAAAAATCAGTTAGTAATCTCCGAGAGAAAGCAAATTAATAGCAATGAGCAACATGCAACTAAAACTGTTTCAACTAAAAAAATGCCATCATGCACAAAAATAATAATTTTCAAATTACTGAAATAGCTTGTAGTCACGTAAAAGAAATGAGGTAATCGAATTAGAAAATTCGGGAATAACTGAATATAAATGACAGGGCTAGCTCGATGGGAGCGACAAGGGTAATTGAATGAGAAATTGTAGGGGTAACTGAATTCGTAATGACGTGGGTTATTGGATTTAGGACGTCGGTTGTAACGAAATGGAAGTGACATGGGTAATTTAATTCGTAATTTCTTGAAACCTAATTTGTGATAATTGATGCTACAGTGTAGCTGCAGGAATAATTGTGTTTGGTATATCAGGTGTATACATAAGTTCGAATATCAACTTGAACATTATGGTAACGTAAGTAAGTTTGACCTTGGTAACGTAAATTGCTATATTAGGTATACACGTAAGGTAACGAATGTTAAATATTGAGGTGACATTTGTTGACATATTCAGTTTAACCTAGTGGTAACGTCAGTTTGCATATCAAGTTAAATAATGTGTTTACGTAGGTTTTTATATTAAGTTTAATATAGTGGTAACGTAAGTTTGTTTAGTACGTTTATCCTTGTGGTTACGTAAGTTTGAATATTAAGTTTAAACATGTAGTAACGTAAGTTTGTAAATTAAGTTTAGCCTTCTGGTAATGTTAGTTTGTATATTAAGTTTATACTTGTGATAACGTAAGTGTATATATTAGTTATACTTATGGTAACGTAAGTTTGTATATCAAGTTTATCCTTATGGTAACGTAGGTTTTTATATACATATTTTCCTTTTGTTACCGTAAACTATTATATCAAATTTGATAGAGTGGTATCATTAATTAACGTTAGTTGATACATTAAGTTTAATATTGGCGTATGTTAACTTTTAAGGTACTATGCAGCGCATCACGGTAACGTACAATCAGGTATGAAATTACGACAACATAATTGGTCTATTACTAAGTATTGATATGGTTAATCTATCAGCAATTAAATTAGCAATACGATTTAATGTAACAGTGCAAATATAATCGATATATATAGAATAATTAGAATAGATGCAATACATACGTACATTTAAAAATGATCATCAGGGTCAGTGCCTTGGAACGGTCAGTAACAAAACCGCCACTAGGGGGCTTAAACTTGGTTTGACAATTGCATCAACATTGCTTTTTGTGCATGGTGTATAACAAAAATACTCGGGCAATATATTTTATACAGAGTTTTGACAAGGTATATTAAACAGAAAGTACTAGGTAAAGTCAATACACGTAACATTTTAAGGACATATGGAAAAAAATATTTTTAAATAAAGATAACTAAAGATAACGTTTAGTAAAATAATTTACCACAAATTGGTGATTGATTACTTAGAATTGAACACTATCATGCACTGAACAATAGTAATACTTGAGATATGTGTGTAACGCTTCTGATTGTAGAATAGAATGCTGGTAAGGGAAGTGTAATAACTATATGTGTACGACAGTGTTAAAGATATTGGTAATAACTGTGGAGTGTAACACTGCATAATGCACTGGCGAGAGTGATTACTGATTTAATTTATAGAAAGGAATAGGGGTAAGAGAATTGTTATAACTATAGGTAACGTATTGTAAGAAAATGTAAAACATATCGATACTAACTGTATAGTGTTACGCCTTAAGTGATAATGCCCTGGCGAAAGGAATAACTTAGAGTTGTAACCCTTAATTGTATAGAAAATACAACGATAACAGAAGTGTGATTACTAAAAGTAACACTACATACGATAATGTAAGAGATATAATTCAACAGCAAAGAGTGACCGTTGATCTTATTTCCTAGAAGTCCATGATGATATGAGAATGATTATATCGTATATAGTTACGATACTATAGGAGTTAATGGTAATTGTAATTACTGTGTGAAAGGATACAACTGATAATAGAGGTGCGAATGGTTGTAATTGAATTTAACGGTTTATTCACAAAAAGGTGTAAATCACATATTGTAACACTAGAAATCGACATACCCATATAGAAACAGGGTATGAAATTACTGTGCTCATTAAATCGCAAAAATCTGACACGTTTACGTCTTAGTGCCCATACTTTAGAAATAGAATCAGGCAGATATAATAATGTAGAAAGAGAAAATCGAATTTGTAAATTATGTTCCTTAAATGTTGTTGAATCAGAGTATCATTTTCTCTTATGTTGTCCAAAATATAGAACAATAAGAACTAAATATCTAAAAAATATATCATTTCCAACAGTTAATAAATTTATAAATCTACTTTCATCTACAAATAAACGACTAGTGCGTAATACATCAAGATATATTACTGAGGCTTTTACGCTTAGAAAAACTACCTTGAATACAATGACTGCTTCTTAACTATATTCACTTAAATGATTTATTGAAAATATAATGTCTAGATTTGTTATCTCACAATATTTGACTGTTTGTTTGTGAATGTCTTATCTATGTTTATATATTGTGTGTCTTTGCCATATTTGTTTAAATATTCTCTGTAAATGGCCATAGGCAATTGTGTATTGTCGTTATGCCAATAAAACTGAAACTGAAACTGAAACTGAATTAACTGTTTCAGTTGCATAAATATATTTTAGACTACAGATTCGAGTAAACCTTGTAGAACACGGTAGCTAATGGTGTATCTGATTGACCGTCTTCCAACAATGCGTTTACAATACGTAGGAGCTCGGTTATTGCTGATGGCATGCAATCGTTACATTCATAACCAATTTGTTGGCCCTTATGTTCCATTGTTTGTCAAAATATTTCAGAACCGTAATAAAATGTATTGATTAAAATATTACGCCATAAATCAAGATAATAAGCCTGCTACATGAGCGATAAAGTGTGATGGAGTGAAAGGCTTTATGTACTTTCATTTTTGATAATATATTTGCCATAGATGTAAAAATAAAGAAATCTGCTATCGGCAATATGAATGCAATGGACAAATAAATTATTTTTGTGTGAAGTTGCAATGTCACATGCGTCATAGATAAAAGCAAATAGAAACCAATATTTAGATCAATAATATGGATGGCAGCATAACAAAATAGTGTACGTTTTTCTTATTTCGATGCATTGTCAGGCCTATGTCATATTAAGCCCATTTTAATGTATCCACGTTTAATTCGTTTAAAACGTCATAAGCTATTGAAACGCAAACGTTTATGCAACATTTTTGTATTCTGTGGTATCGCTGTCCTTAGTTAAAAAAAACAGGGGTAGTTTCCACCTACCATTTTTAAGAATGTTCTTAAATCTACAATTTCGAACATTTAATTTTCCGTTTGTAATAGTAGAAGGGCAAATGTGTTTAACAGGCGATGCGATCTTCAAAGGACACTTTCGCCATAACAATATAACACAAGTAATAAATAGAATCATAACAGTTGCAGCACAGAGGTAATAACAGGAGTCACCGCCTTAAATAAAGTCGCAAGGGGAGCTGAAACATTTGTTCCGGGAGCATCTAACCTTGCTCTTCACCGCATCACATCATAAATACATAAAATATTGTGAAGGTCAATATATGACGAGCACATATGGCAAAACAAGCCTTTGCTTTATACATCAATTATTGTGAAAGTCAATATATGATGACCACAGATGGCAAAACATATCTTTGCTTTATACATAAATTATTGTGAAGGTCAATATATGAAGAGCACAGATGGCAAAACATGCCTTTGCTTTATACATAAATTATTGTGAAGGTCAGTATATGAAGACCACAGATGGCAAAACATGCCTTTGCTTTATACTTAAATTATTGTGAAGGTGACTATATGACGAGCACAGATGGCAAAACATGCCTTTGCTTTATACATAAATTATTGTGAAGGTCAATATATGATGACCACAAATGTCAAAACATGCCTTTGTTTTATACATAAATTATTGTGAATGACTTTATGACGACCACTGATGGCAAAACATACCTTTGCTTTATACATGAATTATTGTGAAGATCAATATATGACAACCACAAATGGCAAAACATGCCTTTGCTTTATAAATCAATTATTGTGAAGGTGACTATATGACGACCACAAATGGCAAAACATACCTTTGCTTAATATATAAATTACTGTGAAGGTGACTATATGACGAGCACAGATGGCAAAACATGCCTTTGTTTTATACATAAATTATTGTGAAGGTCAGAATATGATGACTACAAATGGCAAAACATGCCTTTGCTTTATACATAAATTATTGTGAAAGACTAAATGACAACCACAGATGGCAAAACATGCCTTTGCTTTATACATAAATTATTGTGAAGGTCAATATATGATGAC
Organism: Panopea generosa; assembly: GCA_029582155.1. Lineage (NCBI taxonomy): Eukaryota > Metazoa > Mollusca > Bivalvia > Adapedonta > Hiatellidae > Panopea > Panopea generosa. The sequence continues at coordinate 21,466,037 of CM055895.1, forward strand.
CACAAATGGCAAAACGTGCCTTTGTTTTATACATAAATTATTGTGAAGGTGACTATATGATGACCACAGATGGCAAAACATGCCTTTGCTATATACATAAATTATTGTAAAGGTCAATATATGATGACCACAAATGGCAAAACATGCCTTTGCTTTATATATAAATTACTGTGAAGGTGACTATATGACGAGCACAGATGGCAAAACATGCCTTTGCTTTATACATAAATTATTGTGAAGGTGACTATATGACGAGCACAGATGCCAAAACATGCCTTTGCTTTATACATAAATTATTGTGAAGGTCAATATATGATGACCACAAATGGCAAAACGTGCCTTTACTTTATACATAAATTATTGTGAAGGTGACTATATGACGAGCACAGAAGGCAAAACATGCCTTTGCTTTATGCATAAATTATTGTGAAGGTGACTATATGATGACCACAGATGGCAAAACATGCCTTTTCTTTATATATAAATTATTGTACGGTGACTATATGACGACCACCGATGGCAAAACATGCCTTTGCTTTATATATAAATTATTGTGAAGGTGACTATATGAAAACCACCGATGGCAAAACATGCCTTTGCTTTATACATAAATTATTGTGAAGGTCAGTATATGACGAGCACAGATGGCAAAACATGCCTTTGCTTTGTATATAAATTACTGTGAAGGTGACTATATGACGAGCACAGATAGTTAATCCCAGAACCTGATATCTCCCGAACCAGGTGTATTTATATGCCTGTCCTACAATTCATAGCGATTAAACTTTTACTAAACTGTGATGTTGCAAACATTTTCTCTACAGCAACTGACCAATCAACGTGCTCAACTGTGACATTCCCAACATTGCTATTTAACGGACCCAATCGAGAGATCTGGGTCCGTTCTACAGACTATAACGTTAACTATAAATTAAACAAATGGAAATGTTCTCGGTTATAAAATACAAAACTAATAATCAGCCATAAAAAATATTTAGTAGATCTAATATAATATATTCATAGAGGAATCCTTTGGAAGCGCTGAGCACTACCGAGAAAGGAATTTTATACTCGGTTTATTTTATTGAGTCTATTAGCACTTATTTCTTTTATTTCGACAAATTATTACAATTTATACAAATTATTCTCGGAGTCTTCTTGGGTACAACCAGTTCTAAACATATGCTGAAAAAGTGTCTTGTTCAAGGACACCACACATAGTCATGGCGGAGAATCTAACCCACGACCCGCCGATCATGAAACGGATGATATACCACTTGACCGCGCGCTCTACACGTGTCTGGTCATGAGAGGGAATCAAACATGCAGCACCCATCGTGCACCTAGCACTGGAAAGAAGAACACGAATATCTAGACAATAACCACTTATAAGCTTGAACGTAGCTCTTTGAATCAATGCTTATTTAAACTATAAAAATGTATTATTTTACTGCCGCGCCGGAGGCAATATGATAAAGCATTGTGTGCACATCAGGCAGACGCTATGTCAAGTGTTCCTTAAGTTGAAGAAATGTTTAACAACAATGACGAACATACCCATTATGAAACATTAACGTTAATCCACGATCTCAATGCGCCTGCATGAGCTACCGTATTTCATGCACACCTGCAATATTTGCTGGCTTCATGTTCAGTACAGGTGCCAACACGCGCATACTTCGTCTTCACTTGCTGCCGATCTAATTCATTACTAATAAACATTAACATAAATGTATCATTTGGATTAACCTTTAATATACTCGACATCCTTAGCTGACTAATGAGTATGGGAGTGTGCTTAATTACTTTTGTTACGAACGTGTGTTACCTCCGAGAATTAATGGTCATTGATACGTTATCTTATTCGTTGGTTACTCATTAGTAAAATATGGAGTTTTTCAGTATATTTTTTTGTTTAAATATATTGATTGAAAATAACGAACAAATCCAGTTTTTTTAGTTAATACTAGTTTATTTCAGCTTGATAGCTCAAAACTTATATAAAAATCTCTCTTAAGTCCGCTTCCTGGGTGGAATCAGTACTGAGCGGAATCGGATCGATCTGAAGATCGAACCCGCAACCTCTGGCATGCGCGGCAAACACCTTATCCACTACACTACCGCTGTTTAATCTAAACAACGTGCGTTCAAATCTTGAAAATAAACACGTATATACCGATATCTTGGTAATATGATCTGTTTTATTATCTAAATTTAGATATATTTTAAGTGTGTATATACATTCAGTGTAAAAACATGTTATGATATATCGTTTCTTGCAAAACCAAAATGTATCGGGAGATTATTTGCAATATAGTAAAATCCTTTTTTTTAAACTGCATTAGGCAGTAAAAGTTAGATAATATATAATTTATATAGATTAGTGATAACATCATAAACAAAAACAGGCATAAGAATTATAATTCAATTTCGACTAGTAATAATTTACAAATGGTGTGTTTCTAGAAGCTCAGCCAGTTACGCGTCGGACTATTAATCCAGGGGTCTTGAGTTCGAATCCCTGCCCGGCAACAGCCTCCGTGATGATTGATATATACGACATTGTGTCTCATTATCGTTTGTCTCTCACCGCTGATTCAAGTGGGGAAGTTATCAGTAACTTGCAGAGAAGGGGTGTGCTCGAGTACTGGTTAACCTTTCAGGATCCCAGGAAACAGTGGTTAGTTTAACTGATCGTCTGTTAGCCCTCAATGGTTTAAATATTTAATCAATCATCTAGTACGGTACTACGCTTTAGATTATATCGTTTAAACATATTTGTAGTTGTTTAATGTGTCCTCCGGGCCGAGTGGTAACTGATGTTAACCTGTCACCGCTGAACCCAGCTCCGTTAAGAAACATTATGTGAGAAAGTTTATCATTTGCTTGTGAAATGACGGTAGCTCTACTCAGATTCATTCACTGAGTTTTCCTTTACCAATAAAACTGGATATGCCATATTATGACCTGTCATTTGTTGAAATTGGCAACAAACCCCAATCAAAATATTTTCAATTAAAATTAGTTTTGATTTACATATTTAGTGTATGCTAAAATAAATATTTAATAAAAAATATGTTGAAACGGTATCTTTGATCATAGACGTTTCGTATATAAAACCAAAAAAAAAGCATTTTGTATCAAATTTATCAATCGTAAAATAACTGAGAAATACCAGGACAGATAATTTTATCCTATCTATACATATGTTTGTTTCTTTGGCAACGAAAATTGGGTTAAATAAACAAAGTATAGTATAAAGCAAATAAAACAAACTTTCTTCCAAACTACTTTTTTTAAGACATTTATGTTAAAATTTATAACAGACAAAAAGCTTCCACTTGTTTCAATCGTTTACTAAAATAGTAACCGGCAATAATGTTATATTAAAAAGGTCGAGCTAAAAAGCTAAAACGCAGCATCCTATAAATCAAATGAAAGCCAAAGTTGATAACGCAGACGATAAAACCGAAATAGTTGTCTTAATGATGGATACACTATCTACGAATGGGATATATACATCAATGTTTTGATCCAAATTAATGCCTTTATGTCGTAATGTCAGAACACTTTCAGAAGCTCGTTAATATTAGTGCATTTCTTGTGTAAACATTGATTAAAATAACTATCTTACAGTTTCTAGAGGAATGTTATTGAAGTTTGAAAAACAAATCAGAAATGTGGGCGGTCTTTTATAAGTAAAACAAAACTTCGTTTACATAATGTCATCTCTTTCTTTTAAAGCATCAGCATGTTCACCGTTTCTTTCTTTGAAGATTGTTTTTTAGATCGGGATTGAAATTTTCTTTTTTTGTTTTTGAGTAATCATGAGTATTGATTCTGTTAACTTTTGATCACTATGTTGAAAAAGTTGACATCACCGACGTTGATCTGTTTAACAATACTTTATAATAAAAAAATTATATTAAGCTCAGTATTTTCTCTATTACAAACTGACTCTGCTATAGCAATTAAGTTTAATTCACGATTACGTATATTTTATTAGTACATAACTTAACCTTCAAAGCTCTGCATTAACTGTTTTCTGTTCAGCTCTGTTTTGCTTTTAAATTATTTTGCTTTTTATGGATTCTGTAAATCACCATCAAGTTAACTTAGGGAAAAGGTTTATGTTTACCTCAACTTTTCTCTGTTTCCCTTCCAACTACATGGTATTTGCCAAAGTGATTAATTTTCATTAACACTTTCATATTTTATGTTATACAAAACTATACAATGTACATGGTACTTAGTCTAGTTCAATTTAATTTACTTGTTTTTTACTATTTGTATTTCAGTAATAGTGCTGATTCTTTAATTTTATAAAGATCAGTTCAAACATGTTTACTTCACTAACCTTGACGTTGATGTTAAACCCATTCTGACTTAGTTCCACTACTAAAGTAATTTAACTGGGGAAGCATCATCTTAGTTCAATTGCTTTTAATGTTCATTCTTGCAACATTAAGTAATATTGTTATTATTTAAACAAGGAATATTTATATTAAAATACAACGACAAACTTAATATCTTAGTTTTTACTGCGCTAGTAACGTGTAACTAGTATGTTGATGGTGGCGACTTGTTACATAGTCAGTCATATCTAGTTATTGAATTAAGAATAACACTCTTGTCTTGCAAAAAGAATTATTACACTTTGCAACTTATAAATGGTTTAGCTTTTGCCCTCTTATTTGGGGTGCTCTTATATTAACGTATTGTTACATCACTGCCGACTAAACGATCGGTTTTGTCCGTATATCTCCGCTCTCGTACGTAGAACTACTATGGATGCTTTCCGGTTTGTCCGAACATCTTGATGGCGTCAATTTATCATTGAAAATGACGTTGTGTTGTTACTTTGACGTCATATAAGGACCATGTTGATCTTGTTGAGCTATTGATTCGCTAAAGTGATTTTTTCTTAAATTTCAGAATAGAAACAAGCAAATATACGCAAATAATGGCATTGTTACTGTAGTTCCTTCCGAGTCGACGCCATGTGATATTATTTGGGATATTTTTGCAATATAATGAGTGAAACAGACAGCTAATTAAGAAATTCTGCAGTAACAGTAACCGGGTTTCTCCATAATTACATCATTTATGTGTTCATCCATCATCAGGCTCTGTTGAAGCCTATCTATGCAACATAACCAATTTCATTACCCATGTATAAGTGGGGTATGGAGCATTTAATTCCGCAAAGTCACGTTACCATTTCTGGTGGGCTGCTCAATAATTCATTACTATTGACTTACAAAGATAGATCTGTGACTGACTTAAAATCCACTAAACCAGGGGAAACCAAATATGTCTTCCAACACCAGTGATTTTATGAGGGAAATATCGACTTACGCCGCCCCGTACACAAGTCAGTCAGTTCCTCCGCATCTGTCTATATTTAGACCAGCTTATCGCTTCAAGCTTATTTTTATTGAAATTGTTGTCGCATACAACGAAAAACGCTACATGGAGAAATGATACACCGGTAGATGTACCTACCGCACAATAAAAGTTGTGTTTTTGTTTCATTTAACATTGCTGCAGCGTATGTCTTGTATAATTACCAGGTGTAAAATATGTAAAACAAGAGCTACCCAATTAGTTTGTGTTTATTTAAAATTTGATGATTCACGCAAAATACAATATTTACACAAGACAAGGTACATAATACTTAAGTTACATCATAAAAATAAGCACAACTTACAAAAATAAATGAATGTAACTTTTTTCATACTGTAGCGATGTTAAGAGTGACAGTTGATATTATTTTACATCATTTTGATATTAAGCTGTTTCTTTCATCATGTTATAGTTATTTTTATAAATAAGGAAATGCATGTTTATCCTGAGATGAGCTGTTCAAAGCTTGGCATGTTTATCCTTGGGTAAAAGGAACTTTTCAAATCCCTGTATGTTAAATGTAACAGCACAGTAGGTAATTATTCGGTGATATATTATCCAACTAAGTAATTTATGTGACAATACTATGTGAAATTACATGTACACTTATATATTATATATTATATGTATAATATATACACTTAGATATTAGATAATGACGTATGTTACATGTGCACGTGGATAATATATTGCATAGTGACGTGAGTTACATGTACACTTAGATAATATATTAGATAATAACGTAAGTTACATGTGCACTTAGATCATATATTATATATTGACGTAAGTTACATGTGCACTTGGATAATATATTAGATAATGACGTATGTTACATGTGAAATAAGACAATATGACTTAAATAACATTTGCACTTGGATAATATATTATGTAATGACTTAAGTTACATGTGCACTTGGATTATATATTAAATTATGACGTAAGTTACATGTGCACTTAGATAATATATTAGATAATGATGTATGTTACATGTGAAATAAGATAATATGACTTAAATTACATTTGCACTTGGATAATATATTATGTAATGACGAAAGTTACATGTGCACTTGGATTATATATTAAATTATGACGTAAGTTACATGTGCACTTAGATAATATATTAGATAATGACGTATACTACATGTGAAATAAGATAATATGACTTAAGTTACATGTGCACTTGGATAATATATTATGTAATAACGTAAGTTACATGTGCACTTGGATAATATATTAGATAATGACGTAAGTTACATGTGTACTTAGATAATATATAAAATAATGACGTAAGTTACATATACACATAGATAAAATATTAGATCATACGTATTTATTATATGTATTAAATATATTAGTTAAAGAATAATGATATATGTACACTTTGATAATATATTAGACAGTGACGTATGTTACATGTACAATTAGATAATATATTAGACAGCGACGTATGTTACATGAACACTTAGATAATATAGTAGACAGTGACGTATGTTACATATATTAGATAATGACGAATGGTGCGTGTACAGTTAGATTCTATTTTAGACAATGACGTACGTTACAGGTACATTAAGATAATATATTAGATAATGACGCATGTTAAACATACCATTAAATACATATGTTAGATGATACATGATTGTTATATGTACAATTATATAATATATTAGACAGTGACATAAATAACACGTACACTTAGTATGTTAGATAGTGACGTACGTTACATGTACAGTTAGATAATATAGCATGTAATACGCGTTAATTATATATTTATTAAGATAATATATTAATCAACAGTGTGGTAATGTTACACAGGGGTTAAGTGGCATAACGTATTATTGGAGGTAGTGTGTTTTTAACTGCCTATATGAGATAATTTGAAATGTTGTTAATCAAATTGTTTTAACGATCATTATTCACGTAACAATTATGAAATGTATTTAAAGTGCTGTGACGTCACTACGTTGTTCCGTTATCGGAAACAAAGAATTGAAATAGTGATAAATTGCTATCCAACTGTTTTGCAGTGCTTTATTACCATTCTATCACATTGGTACTGATAAATTTTGGCAGCATATACTAGTATGTGCGTATTTCGCGATCATTCTTGATTTGAGATAATAAAATAAAAGAAATAATTTAAAAGTGATTTGTATCAGAATGACGTTACGTGCTGAGCCTTCGTTCATCATTATTTAACGTTTACATTTATCCTTTACAAACTGTTCATGGTATGGCATATACAAATAGTTTACTCAAGTGTCATTTTACCATATAGTGTATGGACAAGCAGTCGAACGTTATATAGGTAACACTAAATAAACACATGAGGAAATATGTTAACAGGGATTGGCTTTCAAAGAATTCAGTTACCATAACAAAATAAGCCTAATAAATACAAAGAATGTTCAAAATAAGTACAATGTAAACATGCAGAATACTTTTTTGTTTTGTTTGTATAGTGTTAAGCGTTGCTTTCAACAATCCTTCAGCTATATTGCGACGGTGTCTGCTTGAGACAGTATTCAAAGCACTTTCAAACTGTTGTATCATGCCGCAGACATATAGTATAATAACCCATCCAGTCACATTATAATGACATCGGGCCGACCATACCTGGAACGATTCCGTAAATACTGAAGCTTCTGGTACCATTTTTAAGTCTTTGGTATGACTCGGCCGGGGATCGAACCCACGATCTTCCGCATGCTCAGTGGACGCTCTATGATCCTTAAACCTTAATACAGAACAAGTGACAACGGTAGTCACCTCTTTAGAACGAATGGCAGCAAAATCGACTTGTTTGCGAGTGTACCTAACCTCGCCCAAGACGGTAATGGGTACATTATATCGGACAATTAGAGCTCTATCTGTTAATGTTTCAGTGTTTGACATCTTGTACTTGTCTCACTAGATACAATTATTTAAAGCATAAATCAGTAAAGTCTGTTGGCTAAGGACACCATACAGGATTCCGGCGGATGATCTAACACACGGTCGATCGACCCTTGGAACGTTGGTCTATCACAGTGCTCCACGTCAACGAACAATTGTTACAAATGTCAATAAAATAACAAGAGAGTAGCAGCGTTTTATGATAACATTTTATCAGCACCTTTCATTAGCAAGAATGTTTAGAAGCAGTTTCTTAAGTAAAGAATGAGATATTTTATATAAATAGGCAAAATGAATTTAAGCTGCCAAAGCCATTTCTAAGCTGTGTTCTGTCAACATACAAAATAAGATTTCAAACGCATTTTATGTAAATATCTCAAACTCAGTGGTCGGAATATTTAATCAAATGTATTGACGTACGTTATTATAACTGGTATTTTCTTAAAATCTAAAGAAATCAAGATAGGCAGGCTTGACGTTATTTTATTTTTTAAAACTGTTTATCAGTTTATACTGATTTATTTAAGCTTGATTGCGAAGCTGGCTCAATATTTATATGAATCGCCCTCGAATCTGTTTCCTGGTCGGAACCAATGCTGTGTGTAGTGTTTGGAATGACCATCCTGTCGAGCTTGCGATCGAACCCACAACCACTAGCATGATCGGCTAACATTCCATCCACTGCACTACTTACCGTCGCCACAAAGCATTAAAGACTGCTGTAATAAAAATGAAAATTAATTGTTTTACTCTTAGCAGCAATCATTCACTCATTCTGTATTTCATTAACAGTTTAACTTCTGTTTATTACTTTTCACCATCGTTTATTCAATTTTTATTTTCTATTATTGTTCAAAGTTAACCGATTAAAGATTGTTTGTTGTTTCTTTACAAAAAAACACGCAATTAAAGCATTCTTTGTAACATATTTTGCTATTGCAATAATTAAATAGTTGATTTGGTTAGTTATTATATATATGATAAGAAGAAAGTTACATTCTTTGTTATAATGACTCCATACATTTTTTTAGTTGAGTATGGTATATAGATTTGAGCATGGAACAATGTTTTATTACCTCGAACCCTGATTACATTGATTTATAATACTGTTGTGAGGGGTGATCAAGTTAAGGTATTCTTCTTTGGGTTTTTTATTATTCTCGAGTCATTAATTGAGACTGTACTTCGTAGTGAATGACTTTACATTCAAAGTTTATTAATATTTTATTATAGTCTTCTCTCTTACTAATCATTGATTGGTTTACTATATTCGTCTTTTCTCGAAAATGTTTCCCTTTCTTAATACATAAAAGTGTTTTAACAGTTTGTTTTGCACTGACATAGATGAACAGGCGCCTGTGCATAACACTAGTTGCAATGAGTTAAAGTTAATGACCTAACGGAGGTCTTGCCAAAACAGGGAACATTTCACTCTATCAGATGAGTTCCGCAGAAAATAACTCGAAGATCATATCGTGTTATTCACTATTTGCAATGCGGTTTATATCAACGGGTTTCATCTATCTGCATGATAACGAATTACACGTAGCACATGTGAATACGGAGGTAAACTAGTAAAGAAATGAAATTGGTAAATGTAACGGCAAAAGTTTGTATTGGTATGAAGGTGCAAGGACCTAACATATAAATGAGTATATACCATGATATCAATGAATGCTACATTTGAAGGGAAACAATACATTTAGCTATTAGCATTGAGAAGTGAACAGAACTTATGGATACTGAGGTAAACGTTGAGGATGTTGAAATGATAGATGCAAAGAGACATGAAGATTCGAAGGTAATGTTGATGTAGGAAAGCTACATGAGCAGGTGGAAACAATATATGAAAGAGGGTAAACATTACGGACAAAGACATGCTAGATGAGATGCAAGATATTAATACAGAGGTCAACATTAAGGGTGTAGAAATACTGAAGGAGAAGAGAAACAATGCCAGTAAACATAGGGGAAATAGTTAGAATATAGAAAAGCTAGATGGAATGAGAAAATAATAAGGCGTACACAATGAGAATGATGAAATGCTATATGATATGAAACAATATAAATACGGAGAAAGCACTGAGGATGTAGGTAGACAATGAGGATGTATAAATACTAAATGGAAAGAGAAACTATATATGTAGAGACGGTTAAAACATTAAGGACATAGATATGCAGGATAGTATAACATTCTAAATACGGAGGTAAACAATGATGTAGAAATGCTAAATGAGAAACTTTACATGTAAAAACAAGGATTTATATTAAGGACATAGAAATGCTTGATAATATGAAACCCGTAACTACGGAAATAAATAATGACAGTGTAGAAATACTGAATGAGATGAATATTATACCTAATAAGGAAAACACCGAGGATATAAAATACTGACTACGAATGAAAATGAAAATATAAAACATGTATCAACATAAAGAGTATAAACATAAAAGCTGGGTGATATGAAAACTGCTAATTTGAAGGTAGCAATGACTCTGTAAAAATGCTAAATGAGAAGGAAAACTATACATGTAAAAACAGCGATAAACATTGAGGACACAAAAATTCTGAGTGATATTATTCGTAAGGTTTTACTTGGCACTCATTAATCTTCGCCAATATGTTCGGGCCTTCTCCGTGCAGCTATCCGTGAGTTTGACATGATACCGATTTAATATTGTATTGGTATCAGATTATCAGCAGAACTATCTCTACTTACATTCGGACACCGAAACTTTATTTACGGATATACATGGAATATACATGAGTGGCAGGTAAATCCCAACGAACAATATGAAAACTGCAAATACGGAGATAAATAATGAGGATTTAGATGAAAATTATTAATACAGAGGATAAAGATATTGCAAATAATACATACGGAGATAAACAATGAGGATGTAGATATGCTAAATGACAATGGAAAATTACATATTACGGGGATAAATATTGAATACATAAAAATACAATACGATATGAAAACTGTTAATACACAGGTAAACAATGATACTCGATGTTAAGAATAATGTAAACAGAGGTAAACAACGACGATGCAGAAGTGTTAGATATGAAGAGAAATGTATGACGGAAACGTTGATGTTGAGAAAGGAAATAAAAAATAATACGATATTAAAAATATATTACAAAACAGCAATACATGGATGACTTGAAAACGTGTATAAACGGAGATAAACAATGGGTTTATATAAATCATTGAGGGGAAGGGAAGTAATATATGTAAATCAGAAGAAAAATATGTGCGGACATAGAAATTCCAGATATGAAAGAAAACATGGATACGAAGGTACACAACGATGATGTTAAACTGATATATGTGAAGTAAAACACATATGCGGAGAGAAATAGCGATGATCATGAGAAGGGAAACACTACATAAAGTAAATAATAGATAAATAGTGAATCATAAATAATATGTGATAAAAGTGAAGACATAGAAATGCTAAATGATACTGTCAACATAAATTGCTAATTGAAATTAGAAACAGAACACGTTAATTTGGAGGCAATAAATAATTAAATTATAATTGTTTTATGGGAAGATTTTACGTTTAAATGAAGTAAGGATGTGCGAAAAAACAAGTTTGAAGGGGAAAAAATCACGTATCGCCTTTTTTCTTACTAATCTGTTTTTGCTCAACTATTACTGTAAAACACAAGAATATTTGGAGTTCATTTTAATTGTATTTTATAACAGCGTGTATTAGATCCTCGTTGATGATTATTTTTAGATGAAGTGGATTAATGCGAGACAAGTTTACCAACATCAATGTATGTTGTTAATTTAACAATTCAACCCTATCCACAGCCGTCAATACGAGGTAAAGGTAAACTTACTGTTTCAGCAAAGATAGGAGATCAACGAACTCTATGCATCCATTTAAATGACGTCTCCCAGCTGCTGTAAAACTTCAGGTTATTGCAGTTTGTGAAAATAACGCCTGCAATAGTTCTTCTAAAAACTGTGCCTGGGTTTCACTCATTCATTTTTCTGATTATACCATAGTCAATATAAGCTTTATAACTGAATTCATGCAAGGCTGAAACAAACTGGGTCGGACTTCACCGAAGTCTAATTAGATGCAGTATTTTACATAATCACTTTAAAAGGGCAAATACTTTTGGATATCTTTGAATGCATTATTCAAATGTTTATCCAATGTTGAGCAATATACATGAACTCAGGTCAAAGAGTAAGTTTTCAATATTCCAAGTTAATGAATATCATAACCTTTTGATAAGATCCGTACTTTTATACTGATATTTTTGATTTAATAGTATGACCTCTAGGTGACAGCAATGGCCTTAGACCATCAGTTATGGTTGGATAATTATTCCACTGGGTGACATCCATACTTCTCTATCGGCTGGTTATGTATGGATAATTTGACATTCATGGGTGACATCCATATAAGTAAAGAAATAAACAAATAAACAATGAGACCTAGGTGACGTTCTTACATATCAAGTATCGTAACTCCTCAGCTTTACATGTACATATATAAAAGGATGTAACTCTGCAGTTCTACATGTATTAGTATCAAAGACTGTCGGTTATGTATGGATATTAGGAGATCTAGGTGGCATCCATAGACTATCGGTTATATTTTAATATGTACAAATATAATGACCTCTATGTAAGATACATACCCTTAGACTGTCGGTTATGTACATATATAATGACCTCTATGTAAGATACATACCCTTAGACTGTCGGTTATGTACAGATATAATGACCTTTATGTAAGATACATACCCTTAGACTTTCGGTTATGTACGTGAACAGATATTATTACCTCTAAAGATTGTCGGTTAAGTACAGATATTTTGACCTCTATGTAAGATACATACCCTTAGACTGTCGGTTATGTACAGATAGTATGACCTCTATTTAAGATCCATACCCTTAGACTGTCGGTTATATACAGATATTTTGAACTCTATGTAAGATACATACCCTTAGACTGTCGGTTATGTACAGATAGTATGACCTCTGTATAAGATCCATACCCTTAGACTGTCGGTTATGTACAGATATTTTGACCTCTATGTAAGATACATACCCTTAGACTGTCGGTTATGTACAGATAGTATGACCTCTATGTAAGATCCATACCCTTAGACTGTCGGTTATGTACAGATATTTTGACCTCTATATAAGATCCATACCCTTAGACTGTCGGTTATGTACAGATATTTTGACCTCTATGTAAGATACATACCCTTAGACTGTCGGTTATGTACCTGAACAGATATTATTACCTCTATAGACTGTCGGTTATGTATCGATATTATTACCTCTATGTAAGATCCATAGTCAGTGAATCCTCCTTTAACCGGTATTAATCAAGAATTAAAACTAATGAAACAAAAATTAGATTAGTGATATATTCATTGTTCACTTAACTGTCGTATTAAATAATGATATTGTGTGATATAATGTCATTCCGAATATAGATTGACACACGATAAGGGTCAAGCAGTTTCGGCACAAACAATAACAACATCGTTAATATTGAACGAGTTTTATTAATTCCATTATGTGATGTCTACTTTAACACTATCTGTATTTATTGTTGCAAATGCATATGTATTGTAACTGCCTATAAATAATTCAATGCTCTTAGAGTTCCATGTACTTCACATAAATGATAAATAAGAACATGTTCTGCCGTGAACATAAACTGTATAAAACAAATATGATCGTTAGGAGTATTGGTTGATTTGGTTCTATGGTTGAATTAGGAGGAGGTTTCTCTAGAAATTTAGAAAATAGAAATAGGACGCCATCGTTAGGTGTGCAGGGCCTACCTGAGATATAGGTGATAAATTATTTCTTTGTTTCGTGGAGATATTATTGTAGCCATGGCCTTTGCTTGACATGGCCGTTGTGTTTTTATTTGTCTACTGGCCATCACAAACTAATTGATAGACAATGAATTGTATCTTAAACATCTAATCAAATATATTTTTACACATGCCACGCAAACACTGTGTGTTTATTAGCTAGTGGATAGGAAGTACGGTTTATGGTTTTCCTGCATACTAGATTTTGGATTATAACTGTTGAGAGGCGGGTAATCTATTAAACAGCGTATGTGTTATTTACTATTTACATTTTGCTTATTTATGTATAATTATTATTTTTAACGTTGTATTTTTTTGAAAATTATTTTTATAACATGTAAATGACAATTAATATGTTATAAAAATAATTTTCAATGAAATATATAAAGATACGATCAACATCTTTTATGTTTCATTATCGTGTTTGACTGTTTTTTTTTACTAAATTTGAAATTCATCTTAAACTTCCATTACTTATTTGAATTTTTTTTTTTTTGCATATTTCTTTTCTTTTATATCGATAAAAATATTGTTTTGTGTAGGCACTATGTGATTTGAGGCATTGGTGATGAAACACTGAGACTTGTCATGAATTATATAAATAATATTAAATATAATGCATATCAAAAAAAGGATACTCATCGATTTGAGATTCAACGTAGTTTCGCGGATATATTTTTGTTCTAGTGTTCAGTCCATTCGGTATATGATTTTCTACTTGAATGATCAATAAAGAAGGATTTCATATAATTAACCTACTGCAATATCAACACGTTGTGGGAAGTTGGATTAACTGTTTTAATGTGTCTAGAATTGTATATTTTGTTACTTTTTCTTTTTAACAAATGTTGTGTATTATATGAAAAAGCGCGTGTATATTAACAAAGGAATGTGTTAAGTGTAAATGTTTAATGTAGCGAATTATCTGATTATATGTAAAACTACATGTGTATCAACAAAGGAAAGTGTTGTGTATATGTCCAATGTAGTGTATTACTTGATTTTATGAAAAAGCACATGTGTATCAACGAAGGAAAGTGTTGTGTATATGTCGAATGTAGCATATTATTTGATTAAATGTAAAAAGCGCGTGTGTATTTACAAAGGAAAGTGCTGTGTAAATGTCGATTATAGCGTATTACATGATTTTATGAAAAGCACATATAACTATGGAACATATTGTGTTGATGTCGAATATAGTGTATTACTTGAGAAAATGTAAAAGCATATGTGTGTTCACTATGTCAAACATAATGTATTACCTGATTATATTATAAATAGCTCATATAAACTATGGAACATGATGAGTTACTGTCGAATATATCGTATTTCTTGATTTTATGTAAATGCACATTTAAACTATGGAACATGTGTTAATGTCGAATATAGTGTATCACTTAATTATATAAATACGAATATGTTTTAAACTAAGAAAAGTACTGTGATAATGCCTAATATAATGTATTACTTAGTTATAAGTACAAATAAACTAAGGAACATGTTGTGATAATGCCGAGTATAGCGCATTACCTGTTATAAGAAGAGGCAAATGTTTATAAACTAGGGATAGTGTTATGATAATGTCGAATTAAGATTGTGTAATACTTAAAAGTTCTATTCATATCGCGTCGAATATAATTTACTGTTTTCAAAACCACATATGAAATCAAACAAAGGCATATCAAAATAAAGTACATGTAATATACTTTTTTAAGTTAATAGAATATAATGACACATAAAATCATATACACTACGAACGAAAGAGTGTAATTTACACTAAGTAGTATGTTGTGCATTGAAAAAAACATTTATATACAAAAAGAAGAAAGATAACTTGCCCATAAAATACTGTTTTAAATGATATAAAAAATAATTTTATACTCTATATAAATGAATGAATTATTAGTTATTATACATGACCTGTAAATGTTTTGCCTGGGAATGGAAATCAAAGTACTAAAAAGGACTGATAGACGGACTTTAATAAAACTTAATACGCCCTCCTAGTTTGACTGTAATTACAGCAGCGTTTGGTTTATTTTATGCAACATCTTTTTTTTTCAAAATGACGTTATATTATGTCAACAATATATTTGTATTGTTATATTTGTTTCTGCTATGCTTATATAAATACAGGGGAAAAAAATGAAATTCTATGAATAAAAAGTAGCCCATGTCGCGTATGAATTTTTGATTTAGCGGTGATCAACACGGCAAAGCTTGAGCACGACTACATAAGCGGGGCGATGGCTTTGGCAGCATAAAGCCCAGCTAAAATGACTTTCTTTGTATCTGAGATTAATTTTGTAGTTTTTCAAATTGCAGTTACTTAACTGGAAAACTTTTTTTCCTCAATATTTATATAATTTGTCAATTTAGTGTTGTTTCTGTTTTCAGATTGCGGTTTTTGTGGTTTACGGCAATCACGGCGTCGATGTTTGGGACTGAGATAACATGGAAACAATTTTAACGTTGCTATGGAGATGTTTCCTGGCATGGGTATCACTTAATCTCGTAAACTGCAAAAGTGAGTATATTGTGTATAACTTAACGTGCTTCATTAATACATTTGTATATTATGGTTGTATAAACGGACGTTATTAACAAGACGTTACTTTTATTTTAATGTCATTTTAAAAATACATTAATAAAAATATTGACACTATGAAGTATATTTCTTCTTGTCCATATAAACTTGTTTTAATGCCGGATCAATCTGCGCCAAGACAACACTCTTATCTTGTTCATTTAAAGTGTTTATAGCCAGATCTATATGCTCCAAGACAACATTTTTATCTTGTTTGTCCATATAAAGTTTTATTATTGTCAAATCTATCTGCACCAAGACAACACTTTTATCTTGTCCATATAAAGTTTTTATTGTCAGACCTATCTGCGTCAAGTCAACACTTGTATCTTGTCCATATCAAGTTTTTTAATTGTCAGACCTATCTGCGCCAAGACAACACTTTTATCTTGTCCATATAAAGTTTTTTTATTGTCAGACCAATCTGCACCAAGACAACACTTTTATCTTGTCCATATAAAGTTTTTATTGGCCTAACCTATCTGCGCCAAGACAATACTTTAATCTTATCCATATAAAGTTTTTATTGTCAGACCTATCTGCGCCAAGACAACATTTTTATCTTGTCAATATAAAGTGTTTTATTGTCAGACCTATTTGTGCCAGGACAACACTTTTATCTTGTCAATATAAAGTGTTTCATTGTCAAATCTATCTGCACTAAGACAACACTTTTATGCTGTTCATATAAAGTTTTTATTGCCAGACCTATCTGCGCCAAGACAACATTTTTATCTTGTCAATATAACGTGTTTAATTGTCAGATCTATCTGCGCCAAAACTGAGGTACTAAATGTGAAGATTATTTAATGTTTAGTTGCAAAGAGGGTACCTGCATGAATGTGTCGTTCTATCAACGTAGATTTACTTAACCATTTTACAAATTGTTCAAAACAATTTTCTAAATAACACCATCAACCTCTGTTTCAATGACAGCTAACATGAATCAGATGCCTATTCAATTTACAGAGATCCTCAAACAAATAAACAACTTGCGTATACGCAATATGTAGCATAAACACCTAAATTTAAAGCGACGAAAAGAAGCCCCAATTATAGGTAATAGCCGCATTCGACAGCTCTTCCCAGAATATAACCTCAAGAATTACCTCTCCGAGCTAAGGAGGGGAAACTATTCGTAGCAAAGGCTAACTCCGATATTAATTTAACATCAAGATGAACTATTTTTGGACAGAACAATAAACAGTAAAATATTAAAGGACACAGGAAATTGTAGAAATATATATCACGTATTCTACTATTTAAACCAATATAAATGTATAATCATGTGAAACTATCAATCTTAAAAAAAATACCTGAAAACGTTATATTTAAGAAGCGATCAACAGCGTTGTTTTTTATCATGAAACTAGTGATGCCAAGCTACCAATAAGCTGCTTTGTCAAATTAAACCTTTCAAAAGCTATTGTGCTAAGCTATAGCTATTGTAGACATTGGCGCTTTTGTTATAGCAAAATGATTGTGATATATATTTTATTATTGCTTTCACATTATAATTTAAATAATTAAAATACCTTTATTTTATTTTGTTTTTCACTAAACACCAACCATAATTGGAAGAAATAGACCATGGAAAAGCGCATTTAACCAAAATTTATTGAGAAATGGACCTTTAACAGATACACTTAAAAGCAAGCAAATATTTGATCAAATAATACTGATTCAGAGAAAGGGAGACTACAGCTGCTGTTGAGACAGATGTATAATAAATAGTCTTACAGTATAAACAGACAAAAAAATCTCAGATCATATTGAGAAAAGTGCTCGTTTCGATGCAGTTTCATTCTAATGCATCGTGAGAACATTGAAGTGATGTGGTCACAAGTAGCGATGTCAGATATTCGACAACAATGCAAACGAGTAAACGATCATTTTGTATTTTTAGTTTATTGTTTAAAACAGTTCAAAGGGTAAATTAATAAAACGAAATCCGCTAGAAATCATTATAATTAATCAAAAAGCATGAAATAAAGCACCTATCTCATGTGCTACGTTAACCTGTTTTAAATACATTTGTATTGATGGTACTATGCTAAACATATCAAAAATGGAAAGAAAATGATGATTAAAATATACAATTAACAATTATAACAACGATGATGATACTAACGATGATTGTTACGTGTATGAGTATGAGTGATGACGATGAAAATATAATAGTGGATTTAACAATTAATAAAATGATAATGATGATATTAATAAAGGTAAATAACGCCATATTAAAATACACATATTATGAAAGGTTAAATATATTTTTTAAATAAATGTAAAATAGTAATTTTATTTCTGGTCAGCATATACAACAACAATAACAACAACAAATTTTATTCAGCATAAAGCAAAATTACAGTGCTTCTAGCAAACACAAATAACTCATAATAGGTACATGGATTAAAGAGTTATTAACTTCAATAAAGAGAAGCTAATAAATGTTTACAATATGTTAACAAGGGTAAACATTTTTTTATCTTTGATATCATTAAATATTATAATAGTTCTTGTCTTAATTTATTTGAAAAGTACATAGACACATTTAACACAATGATTATTATGTGTATGCCGGTCAATAGCTATACATAACCGATGCTTATTGCGTTATGTTATATCTTATGCAGACTATAAATAATGTTTGTTTCTTGTATAGTGTTGACCTGTGTAACTTGCTATAATGAATATAAACATATGGAACTTTGATATTCGTTTGAATGTGTTATATGCTATTTGTGCACACTTTGCATATAATTAACTTTGACGTCAGTATGATTGCGTATTATTGAATATGACGTCAGTATGAATGTGTATAATTGGATCAATCTGATCACCTCGGCCTTTATGCTACACAATAGACCTCTGACATAATAAGGCGCCATTTTGGAAATACTCTCAGTCACATGATAAAATAAAATGGCGGCCCCCTTATGTCACCTGTTTATATACATGTACGTTGAAAATATAAACGTTTGTTAATCAAGATTGATATTTTAAATTTCCCTATAAATATGACCTATGTCGAGTGTATAAATAAAAAAATCGATATAACAACGCCATATATAATCAACTTAATGACGGATACATTATTTGTTACTTTCACGCGAATGAACACAGACTTGTAACACAGGCGATTCGCGTTGGTGTATTCTAGAGCTATACACGAGGTGTATTCTACGGAGGATACGGAAATACCCGATGTTTCACGATTGTAATTGGATATGACGTCGGTATGAATGTATATAATTAACTATGACGTCAGTATGTGTATTTATTAACTATGACGTCAGTATGAATGTGTATAATTAACTGCGACGTCAGTACGGATGTGTGTAACTATGTTGTAAGTATGTGTAATAACCATGCACATGTAGTTTAAGGTAGTGTATTTCAATTTGCGTGATTAATATGACTAATGATATTGTTTATCTCAATTTAAATTGCTCGCATGACACTTAAGTTCCACCAAAGCTCAGCCCAGTGTTTAGAGTGCGGTTGGTCATGCAAGAACCAGAATCGATCACACAGATGCACGCGCTCTTCGCGACTATTCTCAACAAGGCAATAACAGTGTTACACATTTAAAACACAATTTCAATTATATTTCTTGGTAATAAATTCCAGTAATCTTGCTAATGCTTCATTAATGTTACCAAAGCAGCCACATCAGTTAGGGAGACACAGACGAAGTGTCAGAATTAATTATATTGAAAACGTATTTTGGAAAGAATTTATCGCATGTCAATCAAGAATATTAATCACGTAACACACATTTGATATACATAACAAACGTTGAAAAAGATGTGTTTTTAGGGTTGCTTATAAATATATAAGGTTTGACATTATACACGGAGACAGAATGGTGAATAGTTATATTAATGTATTCTAGATCTACAAATAGAACAAAAAGAAGACAATTTAAATATGCATAGCTATGACCACCAAGAGGTGAAGCATTTAAAGGACATCAGCACCATGTCAGAAGTGCACGTACAATAGAAACATAAAATAACCATAATAGATACAATATGAATATACAGATGAGGTAACAGCAGAGATCGCCGCCTCGAAACATGGTTTAGATGTTCTTATTAGTTTTACACTGAAGGCATACTTAAATAAATTGTTTTCAATACATAAATGATACTAGATAAACAATGACATTTCTAGAAAATTGTTTACTTAATCCCGTTCATGTTATTATTAAAACTGGAATTATATAGAACGATGGTGGTTAAAGTACCAATATCTGAATCTACCCTTTAACTACAGTAACTTGTGTTTGACATTTTAATGTTTGATTTAAAATAGTTTTTAGTATCGCTATATTCATAGCATTGGTATTTACATTATGAAGTAATTAACTTCAGACATTTAAATAAATTGAAATGAAAATGCATGTTGATTAACTTAGTTTTAAACAAACGTGATGGTACGATAATTTAAAAGTAAGCACACATTAGCTAACACATTTGACATATATCATTAACGTTATGGAATATGTTCGCTAAACAATCCATGAAGAAACTAATCATCTAATTTCTTGCATAAACTGTTATCATCTCTGTATTAATACACGTTTTGACATGTATTTAACATACGATAGTGTTACTGTAAATATATTAAAATAAACGAGAACAGAAATTCATTAGCGTTTTTGGCATTGACGTTTCCTGTTGACAGACACTGCCTATGTATACACAGAAGCATTCAAATATACCCATCATCTCGTATTATACCGACATGCTCGCGGAACATATGTTGGTTAGCGCGAGGAAAATGAAGACCGCTATCATAGCTGCGCCAATTAATCGCTTGAAGCATCCATAATTCTAATCTAATCCAATCATTCCCAGCACAAGTATCACCAGAGAATTGCGTAGGATAACGATAATAATATTACGGTAAAACAATGGTAGTATAGATCTTTTCAGTGATGGATGCGAGACGTTTCCAAGGTATAAATTACCCATAATTCAATTATTTGTACTTACACGCCACAGGGATTCGGGGAAAGTGATACCTAAAAATAGCAACGATTAGAGACCGTGTAATTCTAACCGAAACTTGTCTGCAGGAATTTCTAAAGTATACCAAAGAAGTGCATGTAGATTCCTATAGCGCAGCACATAAGTTTACAGTTAACAAAATACATTAAAGGTCTATGAAACGTGAGCTGTCTGATAAGTATATGTTGCCACTCGTCAGATATATATGCTTATATATGTAGTCAACGCACACATATATTCTCAAATATAACATGTTGAAATTGGTATCTACATGTCACATGATTGAAGATAGTTCAATGACTGGTTAGTTAGTTTAGACCTATTTATTTTACTTCGATTGTGAGACATGTTCTAAAACAAATCACGATCTTGGTATTCCTGAGTAGAACCAGCACTAAGCATATGCGGAAAATGTGTCTTGCTCAAGGACACCACACATAGCCTTGGTGTAGGATCGGACCCACGACCCTTCGATTATGGGTTCGATGCTCTACCACTGGACCGCTTGTTCATAAGACCATGATTATTCTAAGTGTTAATTCTCACTTGTCTTAGAAGCTATATACAATAATAACATGTATGACCAACATAACATTTGGCAGCACGGCCATGATCAATATACAGATGACCGATCATGATACACCATGGTGCCCATTTTGACTGAATGGAGAGAACATTGATTAGCTTTTAGCATTTGGTAAAACAATGCAGAGCAAGTCTCACCACACAATTATAAAGACGATATTTGTTTGTGGTCACCAAGATGATTAATTATCACCAAGATGTTTAATTATCACCAAAATGTTTAACTATCACCAAAATGTTTAACTATCATCTAGATGGTTAACTTTCACCAAAATTACCGTCAGATAAGTATGTGTACCAAAATACGTCATAAATAATTATTTAATGTAAAATATATCTTAGCAATATCTTCATGAAGTTCAAGTTTTGACCGACGACGAGTTATAAAACCGGTGGCGCCAACTGTGAATGAAATATAAAGATATTTGGCACTTCTCTCTGTTCTAATAAAATTATATTAAGTGTTGTGCGCTATTGAAACATTTGCGATAAGTGGTTTTCAAGTGTCACAAGATAATTTTTATCAAGAAAATGTCGATAGCGAAGAATTGTTTCCCTGAAAGTATTAGCAGTAGAGTTTATATTGAATAGTCAGCAGATTCGTATAATGCAGTACCAAAGTTGAAGAAAATATTCACAACCTTATCTTTCCGCTTAATGAAAATATTTATATGTGTTATATTTTACGTTAACCTTTTGACGGCGACTCTGTATATGGAACAGTGACGAATATGCTAAAGGAATAATTACATGTTGTACATATAATAACAATATTTATAAAATTTTATTTAAGAATACGTTCAATTTGTCGTTCGATATCATCCGAGTAACTTAGTAGTGTTGTAATTTTGCAATGCTTTACTCTATTTGTTTCATGTGTAAAAACGCGAACCGAAATAAAGCGAACATATATATATATATATCTATATATCGTCTAGTAAACATTTTAAAAAACAGAAATAAAAACAAAAGGGTTTCAAATTCCTTCTAAACATATTCAACATTTTCACTTTTTTTTTCTCACAAAAACTCATATCTTGACTTATTTTTATAATCAAATAGGAGGATCTAAGAAAACCATAATTGTACTATGTAACAGTTCAACACTAATGTTACAGTTCTAGACATAGTTTAGTATTTCAAGTATCCGCTTTCAAGTATCCACTTTCTTAACTGATTAAGAAAGCAGAAACGATTAACGTTACATATTTTCCTCTTGTACCTAGTTTTGAATAACGTCCATATCTCAGACACGTTGCTGTATTTTCGTATTATCGTTATTGGAGCGTGTCACGTGAATATATGTTGCACGTACGTCAGATATATATGTGGTTATATGAGTAGTCAACGTAATGATATATTCTTATTTTTCATATGCTGGTATCTATATGAATGTTTAGACATGTCTTATGACTGAATACAATCCAATCACGTGTCAGTGAGTTTAATCTGGACACTTAATACGGTTCAGTATACAGTCAAACATGTGTAAGCTGTAATCTCTAGTATAAGCAGTCACCTGTCTTAATCAGCCATATTTGTTTTTTCCCATTTCTATGCTTTCAGAGCAAATTAACCTGTATTAAGCAACAGCCTGTGTTAAATTTTAATTTTTGCTTCTTCCCTTGACTGGCTGCTTAAGATTTTACTTACTGTATATTACAATTAACGTTGTTAACACAGAAAGGAACGAAATAAAGATAATAGTGGACTCGGTTTTACTGAGTTTGTTACCGAAGGATATGCCATACCCTTCACATCCCCTAACCCCGGCTTCAGTGTTATTAAGTAAATGCTGGATTCCATCTATAATACCAGCACGGTGTATATTAACAGCACAGTGACGTGTAACGGCCGTCACACAATACATGTTAGCCAATTAGTATTTCATTGAAATATCTATTTAAAGAACAGAACGCATCCAAAGAAAACATAGCAGACTTAGTTTTATTGAGCGTGTACGTGTGGGATAATGAAACATACAACACTCCTCGTTTTCTCTAGCATTGGTTTTAAGGACATTCAATTATCTAGAAATATTCATGCTCCATACTTTCAAAACGATCAAATCTAAGGAAAATCACTTAAATGTACGAAATAAGGCAATGTAATAATTTGCAGTACAAACCATGCACTTATCATATTTTATTAAGGGTTTAGTATTTATTAGAAAATCCATCTAAATTTTGTCAATTTAGGCTAGACGTTAATGTTATTAGAAAGTTTCTTCTCGAAAATCGATCACGCTCCATGAAACATAAAACGATACAGTAAAATATTTTGGCGTCGAATATATTGTTTTTTTTATGAAAACCAATGCCGGATGTCTCTTATATCTATAAAAGGTAATGAATTTACATCGGCAGTATATTCATGCAGACACAAAAATGGTAACACAATCATCAAATTATATCCAATAGGTGTGTCTATGTGGCCATAAAGACCAGCATTATTTTTTTATTTCATAATATACATAATTTTATTAACCAATAGAAACGCTTATGGATTTGCCTTTTATTTAATGTATAATGGGTTAAATATTTAAAGCCGTAGTATCTGTAAATGCATCAGAACGTTATATATTTTATTGATCTCCAATGCACCAAAACATGATATACTTTATTGATCTCCATCAAAACATGATATACTTTATAGATCTCCAATGCATAAATACGTATTAAATGACCTCCAATGCAGCAAAACATGATATGTTTCATTGATCTCCATTGCATCAAACCATGATATATTTATTGACCTCCAATGCATCAAAACAGTATATATTGCATTGATCTCCAGTGCTTTTTTTCTAAACAGAGATTGAAAAAATAACACTCATAGATAATAAGAAAATTGTGCTCATATTAGAAATTTTGCAATACTTCCGGTGTGTTCATATTGTGGTTTTAACGTTTTATAATACTTCCAGTGTGCTCATATTGTGAATTTAACATTTTATAATACTTCTAATATGCTCATAATGTGAATTGAAACGTTTTACAATACTTCTGATGTGTTCAAATTGGGATTTTAACGTTTTACAATACTTCTGGTGTGCTCATATATTGTGATTTTAGCGTTTTGCAATACTTCTGGTGTGTTCATATTGTGATTTAAACGATTTACAATACCTCCGGTGTGCTCATATATTGTGATTTTAACATTTTAACAACACTTCCGGTGTGTTCATATTGTGATTTTAACCTTTTGAAATACTTCTCGTGTGCTCATATTGCGATTTCAACGATTTACAATACCTCCGTTGTGCTCATATTCTAATGTAAACGTTTAACAATTACTTTCGGTGTGCTCATATCGTGATGTAAACGTTTTACAATACTTCCGATATGTTCATACTGGGATTTTAACGTTTTAAAATACTTTCCGTGTGCTCATATTGTGATTTTAACGATTTACAATACCTCCGGTATGTTCATATTGTGATTTTAACATTTTAAAATACTTTCCGTGTGCTTATATTGTAATGTTAACGTTTTACAATACTTCCGGTGTGCTCATATTGTGATTTTTACGTTTTACAGTACTTTCCGTTGTGCTCATATTGTGATTTTAACGTTTTACAATACTTCTGGTGTGATGTGTTCTTTACCAAACTTTCCCCATTTATATGCATCAACTACAAGGCATATCATTTAAGAATGACGGACTTGCGGATCAGATTACTTGGTGTTTTGTTTTATTATTTATTTTGAATGGGGTTTAACGTCACTTTCAACACATTTCAGGTTATATATAGCATATACAGTATCATTGGTGGAGAACAAACTCAGAATAAATCTGAGTATAATCAACTGCTTCCGTAAGTAACTGGAAAACTTTCTCGCATAAAGTTTTTATATCGAGTACGACTCGATCACCTTGTGTATATAGCATACCTGCTAACATTTAATTTAAACACTGATCCACCCTATTTTCCTCTAGGAGAAGATTAAACATTGATTGTGCCGTTGTTAGAAAGCTCTTACCAATGTGTATATGACTAAGCATTGTTCAACTCCGACAGGCTTTATAAAACGCCCATGGTTTATATCATAGCAATAGCGATAGTTTATCAGCACTATTGGTATCTTCATAGAAATGAGGCAAAGATTTGCATGAGTGATTATATAGCCGATGCCGTACCCGGGCGGCGTCTTATAGATACTCTGAAAAATACTAAAGTAGTTGTCTTCATAAAATTTTATCATTTCTGACTTTTATTTCTTGCCAATTACAGATTAATAAAAAATGTTCTGTAAAGAATGCATTTTATTTAAATAAAAAAAAAACAAGAATTGTACAGAAATGCAGTCACGCGATATGACATGACCCCATCGAATGAGCAATTAAAACAAATTTTCTAACATGAATCACACGTCCTGTCTCACTTTAAACAAGTTTAACAATTTTTGAGTGTATCAAACATCGAAAAACTTAATTTAAATTTTTAAAAAATGTTTTTATTTTTTAAGCGATTATCTGAATTATTACTATTTATATTTTAATACATATTGTAAAAATGTAATTATTTGAACAAAACAATTAAAATAATTACTGTAAGTTAATTATATATTCTGGTTTTGTTCTAACATATAGCAATATTTAATTTTAAATAATCGCTCCAAGTTTAAGTTGAAATATATCTGTCAAATGGTTCCATACTTGATTCGGTGGTGCTGTATCTCAGGCTTCATGCAACCATGCAGTTTACTTACCATGTTAACTGTTGCTCAAAACTCGAATACGTGTTAGAGGGTGTTTGGGGTGTTAGAGGGCGTTAGGGGATGTTTTGTATGTTAGAGGGTGTTTGGGGTGTTAGGGGCGTTAGGGGATGTTTTGTATGTTAGAGGGTGTTTGGGGTGTTAGGGGCGTTAGGGGATGTTTTGTTTGTTAGAGGGTGTTTGGGGTGCTAGGGGCGTTAGGGGATGTTAGGTATGTTAGAGGGTGTTTGGGGTGTTAGAGGTGTTAGGGGATGTTTTGTATGTTACAGGGTGTTTGGGGTGTTAGGGGCGTTAAGGGATGTTAGGTATGTTAGAGGGTGTTTGAGGTGTTAGGGGCGTCAGGGGATGTTAGGTATGTTAGAGGTTGTTTGGGGTGTTAGGGGCGTTAGGGGATGTTTTGTATGTTAGAGGGTGTTTGGGGTGTTTGGGGTGTTAGGGGATGTTAGGTATGTTAGAGGGTGTTTGGGGTGTTAGGGGCGTCAGGGGTGTTAGGTATGTTAGGTATGTTAGAGGGTGTTTGAGGTGTTAGGGGACGTTAGGGGATGTTAGGTATGTTAGAGGGTGTTTGGGGTGTAAGGGGCGTTAGGGGATGTTAGGGGATGTTTGGTATGTTAAAGAGTGTCTGGGTGTTAAGGGACGTTAGGGGATGTTAGGTATGTTAGAGAGTGTTCGGGGTGTTAGGGACGTTAGGGGATGTTTTGTTTGTTAGAGGGTATTTGGGGTGTTAGGGGATGTTAGGAGGTCTTAGGTATATCAGAGGGTGTTTAAAATGTTAGGGGACGTTAGGGGTGTTAGGTATGTTAGAGGGTGTTTGTGGTGTTAGAGGTGTTAGGGGATGTTAGGTATGTTAGAGGGTGTTTGAGGTGTTAGGGGACGTTAGGGGATGTTAGGTATGTTAGAGGGTGTTTGAGGTGTAAGGGAACTTTGGGGATGTTTTGTATGTTAGAGGGTGTTTGGGGTGTTAGGGGCGTTAGGGGATGTTTGGTATGTTAGATGGTATTTGAGATGTTAGGGGCGTTAGTGGATGTTAGGTATGTTAGAGGGTGTTTGAGGTGTTAGAGGTGTTAGGGGATGTTAGGTATGTTAGAGGGTGTTTGAGGTGTTAAGGGCGTTAGGGGATGTTAGGTATGTTAGAGGGTGTCTGGGTGTTAGGGGACGTTTGGGGTTTTTAGGTATATTAGAGGGTGTTTAGGGTGTTAGGGGACGTTAGGGGTGTTAGGTATGTTAGAGGATGTTTGAGGTGTTAGGGGCGTTAGGGGATGTCAGGTATGTTAGAGGGTGTTTGAGGTGTTAGGGGCGTCAGGGGTGTTAGGTATGTTAGAGGGTGTCTGGGTGTTAGGGGACGTTAGGGGTTCTTAGGTATATTAGAGGGTGTTTAGGGTGTTAGGGGACGTTAGGGGTGTTAGGTATGTTAGAGGGTGTTTGTGGTGTTAGAGGTGTTAGGGGATGTTAGGTATGTTAGAGGGTGTTTGAGGTGTTACGGGACGTTAGGGGATGTTAGGTATGTAAGAGGGTGTTTGAGGTGTTAGGGGCGTTAGGGGATGTTAGGTATGTTAGAGGGTGTTTGAGGTGTTAGGTGACGTTAGGGGATGTTAGGTATGTAAGAAGTTATTTGAGGTGTTAGGGGCGTAAGGGGACGATAGGTATGTTAGTGGGTGTTTGAAGTGTTAGGGGCCGTTAGGGGATTTAGGTATATTAGAGGGTGTTTGAGGTGTTAAAGGTGTTAGGGGATGTAAGGTATGTTAGAGGGTGTTTGAGATGTTAGAGGTGTTAGGGGATGTTAAGTATGTTAGAGGGTGTTTGAGGTGTTAGAGGCGTTAGGGGTGTTAGGTATGTTAGAGGGTGTTTGGGGTGTTAGGCGACGTTAGGTGATGTTTGGTATGTTAGAGGGTGTTTGAGGTGTTAGGGGACGTTAGGGGATGTTTGGTATGTTAGAATGTGTTTCAGGTGTTAGGCGACGTTTGGGGATGTTTGGTATGTTAGAGGGTGTCTGGGTGTTAGGGGACGTTAGGGGTTCTTAGGTATATTAGAGGGTGTTTAGGGTGTTAGAGGTGTTAGGGAATGTTAGGTATGGAAGATAGTGTTTAGGGTGTTAGGGGCGTTAGGGGATGTTTGGTATGTTAGAGGGTGTTTGGGTTGTTAGGGGCGTAAGGGGGTGTTAGGTATGTTAGAGGGTGTTTGGGGTGTTAGGGGCGTTAGGGGATGTTTTGTATGTTAGAGGGTGTTTGGGGTGTTAGGGACGTTAGGGGATGTTAGGGTATTTAGGTATATTAGAGGGTGTTTGAGGTGTTAGAGGTGTTAGGGGATGTTAGGTATGTTAGAGGGTGTTTGGGGTGTTAGGGGCGTTAGGGGATGTTTGGTATGTTAGAGGGTGTTTGGGTTGTTAGGGGCGTAAGGGGGTGTTAGGTATGTTAGAGGGTGTTTGGGGTGTTAGGGGCATTAGGGGTGTTAGGTATGTTAGAGGTTGTTTGAGGTGTTAGGGGACGTTAGGGGATGTTTGTATGTTAGACGGTATTTGAGGTGTTAGGGGCGTTAGGGGATGTTAGGTATGTAAGAAGGTGTTTGAGGTGTTACGGGGGGATGTAGGGTATATTAGAGGTTATTTGGGGTGTTAGGGGCGTTAGGGGTGTTTGGGATGTTATGGGCGGGGGAGGGGTTAGGGGATGTTGGGTATATTAGAGGGTTTTTGGGGTGTTAGGGGCGTGAGGTTTGTAAGGTATGTTAGAGGGTGTTTGGGGTGTTATGGGGGGGGGGAGTGTTAGGGGATATTGGGTATATTAGAGGGTGTTTGGGGTGTTAAAGAGTGTTTTGATGTTAGGGGGCGTTAGGTATATTAGAGGGTGTTAAGGGGCGTTAGGGGTGTTAGGTATGTATGAGGGTGTTTTGGGTGTTAGTGGGGGTGATAGGGGATATTAGGTATGTTAGAGGGTGTTTGAGGTATTAGGGGACGTTAGGGAATGTTAGGTATGTTAAAGAGTGTTTTGGTGTTAGGGGGCGTTAGTGGATGTTAGGTATGTTAGAAGTGTGTTGGGGTGTTAGGGGATGTTAGGTATATTAGAGGGTGTTTTTTGGTGTTAGTTGGGGGGGGGGGGGGGGTGCGGGGGTAGGGGATATTAGGTATGTGAGGTGGTGTTTGGGATGTTCGAAAGAACTAGAGGTTGTTTGGGATGTCAGAAAGAATAAGAGGGTGTTTGGGATGTTAGAAAGTGTTAGAGAGTGTTTAGGGTTATTAAATACTTTAGTATTCCTGATGTACAGACTCAGTAAAAGTGTGTTTCTATTTTTCCATTTCTTCGTTGTGTAGGGGTCAATTTATTAGGTATTCAGTTTAAACAAACCGGGAACATAGACCATTTAAATGTACTATATCATCCTCATATCCTTTAAAACCACCGATTGGCATTTATTTGATAAACTTTCAAGATATATGTACGGACATATAGAACGTACAAAGTAAGTGAAACTATGTGGTCACGTACAACTTTCTCGTTTAACACTTTAGTTATATAGTGCTGGATGTATAATATTAAAATTCTTGCATAATTATTCACTATTTATATATATAATTGCAAATTACAAATCTTACCGTTAATGGTCAGTTACGGAGAAATAGCAGATTAGAATATATATTGAGTAGACAACTCAATATAAAAAAAATAAATAAATGTTACTCTAAAAAGAATTGAAAGAGTCTAAATTTAAAAATATCAAAACATATTATAAACAATTGATCACACATTAGACATTTATTATTTGCATGTTAGCTAAAGTTAATTAAAAAAACACTAGTATTCCAGTTATATTTTTTATTCATCTAACCAAAAATTCAATTAATTGTTTGATAATGTTAAAAAGAAAAAACAGTTTGGTGACCATCTCGTTCATTCACATGTTCTTATCTTAAGTACCTTCATACTACTAAAACGTTATAATTATGTTCATGTACAAATTGGTTATCGAATGCAACATATATGAAGCCGTCATAAATGTAATGACATATTTCATCGAAAGTATGTCTGAATGACAAAGATCAATAACAATTACATCAAACCACGAGATATGAACTCGTCAGTTGTATAAAGATTCAATGAAACAAATACGCCTTACATTTCTTAAATATAATGAATAGTTAACGTCATTTATTGCCATCGAGGGCTAGTAGACGATCAGTTAACCAAATCACTCTTTCCTGGGGTCCTTGAAGGTTAACCAGTAACTGATAACTTTCTGACTTGAATTAGAGATGAGAGACGACCGTCAATATTTATATAAGACATTTAGCAAATTGCACCGGCTC
Source organism: Panopea generosa (assembly GCA_029582155.1). Classification (NCBI taxonomy): domain Eukaryota; kingdom Metazoa; phylum Mollusca; class Bivalvia; order Adapedonta; family Hiatellidae; genus Panopea; species Panopea generosa. The sequence goes on from CM055895.1 coordinate 21,497,409, forward strand.
AAACGTCATTATGTTACATGATAGTACAGTCCGCACGTTCTATTAAAGATAAATAAATTATAATTCCTTTCCATTCAAATATAATCCAACTATCTGGGATCCTTTTATTTATAATAATAATGCGTCCTGCACATTGTTTTCCGTTGTTCGTTTCTTCAATGTTGTTCTTATTTTAATGCTAATATACATTATTTGTATTTGTTTTGTTTTTGGTTGATTTTGTTCTTCGAAACGTTATATATTTTCTGATTTTCAATTACATTTATCCCAGTGGACCATGCGAAAGTCTTATGTTGTGGTCGAAATATACATTTGGTGTTAAATAAATTAAATGACGATGTGATAGGCAAAGCTAACTATAGTATCTTCACTGATATCTCACCAAATATCACCATGGATACGGAAGTCAAAAGTGTAAGACTTAACCAGGACAGCAAGCTATATGTAGAAATATTCTAACGGAAATTACTGTTTCAAATTGCATTAATCGCTTTGCGAACTGACACTTTCTGACAAGCATTGACTACAATTCCATTCAAAAAGCCTCTATACCCATAATTGTAATGTCAGAAAATGGTTCTCCGTATCATGTAATATTCGTTGGGGATATGAACTTTAGCTTAGTGATATGGCATTCGGGATCGTGTACTATTTGTCGGGGATATCAACGTTAACGTCTTAATTAAGAAATGTCATTAGCCTGTGAGAAGGCAAGACACAAGTTTCCAGACTTAATGAATAAAAACGCTGTCAACGCATCTGAAGAGTTACTACCGTTTGACGAATTAAAACACTTTTCCAACAACACACACACACACATTCTGAGATGGTGTTTGCTCAAAGACTAATACAAATATTGCGTCATTAGTTCAAATAATGCCTTTGTCAATATAGATTTTCTCCCAAAAGCAATCTTGCTGGATTTCCAGACGAAGTGAAACAAATTTGGTATTTCGTTTGACCCAATAGTATGATGGAGAAACGATTTGTGACACTCGAAGATAGGTCTCAGGAGTGGGTTTTAGACAAAGACATGCAGCAAGATAGATCGAACCCTTTGTCTTGCTGACATATGTTTTCGTGAGTTTCGTACTGATGAGTTCACGCAAAGATATATCTAGCCCCTGAAGACAATTATCTATCGATGAACAGATTGTTTTTCGACAGATGTATCGTTAGGAGCTGTCTCCTGGTTTCTGGGAAATATTTACTGTTCAACGTGCTACAGATAACATTCTAAAAGCGTAGGATGTTTTAAAAATAGATTTACTATTTTTATTTGAGACATGAGAATTGTATTTCTTTTCCGAGTCTTGGTTAATTTGTTTTTGTTGTGTTGAGGACGGAGGGTACAAAAGTAAGCTAGGACCATATCATTTTAATAGAACGTTCTTAACTTAATAATAACTAAACTTAATAAAATAAGTAAATCAATCCAATATTGATGTATTCATTTATTTATTTATTTTTTTATTTATTTATTTATTTATTTATTTATTTATTTATTTATTTATTTATTTGTTTATTTATTTGATACATGAGCAGTTTATTCGATAATCCGTTATTGTTGTGTTAAAGGGGAAGGTTTAAACAGTTGGTTGAACCTTACTGTAACTTAGGAAAAATTAATTCATGGTAAAGATAAGGATGTGTTTTACGAAATACTGCTGTGGAACATCGTTAGATGAAGTCAAATGGATTAAATATATAAATATTGAAGAGTTTTTTTTAACGAGTGTAGCTGTTGCGTTTCAACTCAGCTTGTATATAGCATTTGAAAACAATGTAAACCTCGATAAGACAAGTGATTCATCAATATGTTACACTCATTCATAAATTGTTCTAACATTCCACTTTCTAAATGATAATTAAAATACAAAACGAAAGTGTGAGATAATATTTTATAGGTGTTCACGAATGCATATGTCAATAGTTGTTATGATGTCAACAAGTTAATTATAAATGTAACACTTGACTTCGGCCGTTCTTTTAGTACCGTTGTCGAAGCGGACATTCATCTCAGTATGAAGCTCATATCTCGTTGTGTTTACTGTTTTATTCACTCACAAATACCTTTATACTTGTCAGTAATACCAATAATATATGCATAGTATAACACATACACACACGTATGCAGGTGCATGGCATATTAAAATATGATAACGTCGTAGTATGTAGTTAAATAAATGAGTGCATGTAAATATCAAAATCCTGATAAACACATAAATAGAATATATGTGTCTAAAATAAGACGTGACATTAAAATGACTTTAGCAACAACAGCATAAAAATATTCATTCATAAATAATCATAATAAGCATACAACAGTGGAACTAGGCTGGCTCGAACTCGACCGAAGTTCTATTATATATGCATACAGAAGAAATGGAATAACCACTAGTATCTACATTTTGTATAAACAAATGCCAGAACAGTGGAATACTCATATTTCAACAAATAGTTAGGTCACGTGATAATAGTTTATTATATTTGAACAGCATTTAGCATAAACATATATCAAATCATAGAGATCACATACATCAATTAACATAATTAAAAAATATAAACTTTAAGACAACTAAAAAGAAAAACAATAATATGAAAGGAGTATATGAACACAATTATCAAATGCAAACTTCTAATCGGCTGACGGGAAAACTATGTTATACTGACGTACGCATAGATATTAAAGCATGAACAACGCAAACAATATAAATTGGAACATTGTTTTACCACTATCTTACCCCTGCCCAGATGTGGTACACGGTAAAACAGTCACTACCTGTTAGTATGCGATGATTAAGGAAACTGTCGCATGCATACTTCTCCTTTCATTCTTTACAGTTTGGTGTAAGTTGTTTAACGTCGATTTCATAATCGTTCAGTCATTTATGATGTCTTCTTAAGACAATTGTCACTTGTAACTAGTCACTTTACGCGTGCTTCAGTACAACTGTATGTCAAATATACATGCAGTGAGTCTCTATTTAGTAAATGCATATGGGAAAGGGACTAATTTCATAAAGGCACTGGTGGGTTTATATTGGGGCATGTAGTTTGGTCCCTCTTTCAGTAGAAATTGTATATACTCTAATGGACTACATGTATATAGACTCTTTATGGACAAAATGCGCATTGGAACCCAACAATGACATAGCATCTTGTATCTACACATGGTATGTGTTTTATTTTCAGAATAACTCGGAGGTTATAAATAATCATCATGACATATATTGCCTTAAGATTAGCGATTCTTTTGCATAATGTTGAAAAGACATAATAGACAACTCCAATGTGACGGTGACTAAATTTTTTGGTTAGGTCGCATGGGCGACCGAACCCTATATAAGGGCGAGTTAAGAAATTGACTCTGGGCGCTGCCATATTAAAACGTCACGATCACGTGTTAAAAAAACACGGCATTCGCCACCTGGAGGTCGCCATTGATTTTCTAAACAGTGCATCATGGGAATGTACAAACCGCTTAGTCATGTTCCGAACACTTTCCGACTAAAAGGAAAATTCAAATGCGGTGTGTTTATTAATTAATTGTGACGTTTTAATGTATTAATTGAGATCACAATGAATTGTTTTTTTGCATATTTAATCAGGAAAAAAATGATAATTCCTTAAATCAAGGAATTTTCTAAAAATCCTTGCTTAAATGAGGTCATGAAACTTATCTTTTTTGACAATTTATCGCCGTTTCTGACAGATTCCTACCGAGTTAATGTAAATACTTTTCAAATAACGATGTGTTTACTCAATTATTATAATATGCTGAACAAATCGCAATGAAAAAAATAACAAAATTAAACAGCTACAGTTGTTTATTTTATTCGATACAACAGAAATATAAAGATAGTTTACCGGTGTGACATATTTTCAGCACGGCGTCAAAATCAGATATACCGCCGAATGCACAAGTTTTGGAGAAAAAAAAAATAATTTTTAACTGTTGTTTTTAAAAAATTATACATCCGCAAATTAATTTAAAATATGGAAACGAATTATTTAAAAATATATTATTATCACAGTAGTGAATTGTATAGATCATAGCAGTAAGTACGTTAGACAATATATAAGGTAAGTTTTTTTTTAAATATGCAAATGGCAATACATAATGATTGTTATCAGTACATTTAAACATCAAAGTTACTATCAGGCACACCTGCAGCCAGGACTTCGCTGTGTCAGTCGGAACCTTGTCGGAATTTGGTATTACCCGTGTATTTAGTACTCTGTACAAGGAACCAAACTTACACATTCATTAACTTTAATTGCCACATCGTTTATAAGACCTAACCACTGGATGCTTTTTAAAAGCAGCCAACTTGTTTTTTTTCGAATGGATTCTTGTTAACATTGCTCATTACATGAACAATTGTAATACAGTAATTTGCAGCAAATTATACCAGCATGTCTTACTTACCGAGAATCCACCATCTTATACCGGCAAGTTATGTTTTGAATCCGTGTGTTCAAGTCGGTTGATGGAACATTAATTATTGCTATTAGTTGCACTTAATCGGTACTATAAAACGGAAACCAGATTCTACTTCGTATTGATTTCATGTTTATTTGTGTTATTTCATAGCCATAGAAATTGTTTTCTTGCACATCGGATAATGTTATTTGCATTTTTATCGGGGTTAGAAAGTTCTATCTTACCACAGGGCCGTGATAAAAGTCTCGCGCTGTGACGTTGGAAACATCTAAATGACGTATGCAATAAAAAAAATCATTCATGACATTTTCGGTTCAGATAGAAAATTTCGTTCCGAGGGATAATTGTTTCGGCGGTAACGAGGCTCTGCCCATGTAAGTATAGGTTAAAAATTATATGGTATTTTCTAACGGGCTTAAATGTTGGTCTATGTTCTCGTTCCTTGGTACCAGTCATGGTCTTGTTGCATATTTTTTATTTATTTAATTAAGCCCATGAAAGACACAAACATTGATTGACAGACACAAACACGAGCGTGTGTGCTTTAGCATTGTTTGCTTCAAAACAAATATTTCGCGCGCTCCTCGTAAGTTTTCATTGGTTTAAATGGTTTTAGGGGGCGTGCTCATCATTGATTGAGGGATTGCGATCATTTCATAGTTGCATGCGGCAGGTACCCTTTTTTGCTAATACCTTTCTTAATAGTTCATGAAAATTCACAAAACAAAGACGAACGCCTTCTCTGCATGGAGATGAACATATTGGTTATATTAAATGGAGAGAGTGGTCCAGTGGTAGTGCAACAGATCCATGATCGGAGGGTCGTGGGTACGATTGTCACGGTTACTTGTGAAGACACTTTCTTTTCTCATATGCTCAGTACTGGTTCTGCCAAGGAAGACTTCGAGCGTTTCACAATTGAAGTAAAATAAATAAGTTTAAACTAAACTGACTAATTTGCCATGGAAAAGTGTATTGATTGCAAAAAGTGCAACGTCGTATTTTGCTCAGTTGAAAAGATGGGGGTGGTAATTTACAAAAAAATAATATACGCCGTTGCACACTTCGTAAAAAAATATGAGTTTTGCATGGCCATTTAATAGCACCAAAGGTTCATCTTTTTACAGACACGGCGTTCGTCATTGTTTAGTGATTGTTCATGAAGTGTTAATTTTAAAGCAACACATCCACGTTTAAACTTTTTTAAAAAGTTTTTCATTTGAGTTGTGAGCACATTTCCCATACATAAATATATGGTCAGTGAGCTGTATATGTGCTAACAAACACTATCCAGAACGCTTTAGAATTATAAAAAAGATGTCCAAATTATAAAGCGTGACAAACGCTTTATAAATTATTTTTTAAATTGCCGAGGTTTCCAACTTGGCTTCAAATTGAATTATGCGATTCGTATTAAAAACTTCACGTTTTAGTGCGTAGTTTACTTTACCTGCCTTGAAAGTCATTTTGACAATTTTTTTTTACTCGGGTGAGTTACACGCTTGTTTTATAAAGTGTTAGTCACGCATTACAATTTGGGCATCATTTTGTTCGGGATTGTGTTTATATGCTCATATACAGCTAATTGATCATATGTTTGTATGGGAAATGTGCTAATAACTCAATTAAAATGTTGTTTTTAAAAGTTCAAACGTGGATGTGTTGCTTTAATAAAGTAATCTGCAAAAATGTTACCAGAAACGGGCACTTTTCCTTCGACTTTTAGCATAAGTTCACGTGGATTCGCTACCGTAGTAAAAAAAATTGTAGCATTGTCTTTGCAGCCTCAGAGGTTGGTTCAAAATAGAATGTTCTATTTTTCATGGAATAAAAAAATGGATGTTTCTATGTGAAATGGAACGTTCTCTTTTACAAATACATAGCGACTTCATTGGCTGAGAAAGTAGGACAATATTTAAGAAAGTAATCTGCAGAAATGTTACAAGAAACGGGCACTTTTCCTTCGACTTTTAGCATACGGTCACGTGGATTGGCCACCGTGGTAAAATAAATAATAGCATTGTCTTTACAGCTTCAAATATTTCCAGTCGGGCCAAAATAGAACGTTCTATTTTTCATGGAATGGAAATAGAACGTTCTCTTTTGAAATACTGAGCGATTTTATTGGCTGAGAGAGTAGGACCAAATTCTAAGATTATGATATTATCATAAAATATGGCCGAAACACAAAATGACGTTCACCGGTATGCGTTCACGGGATATAAACGACAAATTGTATATATCTAGATTTAATTGCGGAGTTGCGTTCCGTATGCCAAACAAGAGTATAGAAGTTGTCGGCAGCAGACCAATGAATAATGGATAAGAACTGTTTTAATAAAGAAACAAATACAGTTGCGGTCTTTGATTGTTATAATAAATTGTATACAAAATATTGGCTTGGGACAATACTGATTAGGTGTCTCATACTGGCAATGGATAATATTCATGTTCATGACTCATATCAAAGTTTAGACATGTGAACATATTGTCATAAAAGGGCCATTCAATATATAATGCAACCCATTAATTATCTCTAAAATTACTTACAGTATTGTGATGAAACTTTACATGCTAATGCAGCAATTGCTTTCTTATTATACTGCAAACTCTATGCACGTTATCTTAAATGATGTCATCAGCCTGCAACGTTAAATGGCGTCACCTTAAGCACCATGGACGCGGTTACGTCATTTGAACAGCGCAGCTACATAAAAGTTTCGACGAAATAAGAATACGAGAGAAATCTTTATAGCATTGCAAGAAGGGTGAGATCTATCTTTTCTGTCATATTCTCAAGTGACTAGAATGGTTAAAGGAAGATACATAATTGAAGACAACCTGCAAAGTGGGCGAAATGTGATTCATTCAATACCGAAACAGTGATGGAACTTTTATGTTCAGACAAAAGATTGACATGTGAAACAAAAACACAGGAATTTGACATTAGTGTTGGATCTGTTCATTCAATTATACGGAACAGTTAAAAAATGCGTGAAGTTTCCGCACGATGGGTGTCCCATCGCCTAGCATCGAATCAAATTGAACGTCGCTTAACAGTCACAACCAACGTACTATTGCGTTTCAATGCAGAATGTCTGGACTTTTTTTCAAAAATCGTTATCATAGACGAAACTTGGATTAGATCATACGAACCAGAGGTGAAGCGACAATCGGCCGAATGGCAAACCCCGAACTCACTGAGACCGGCAACGTTCCGTCGTCTGCAAGGGAAAATAAAGCAACATGATTTTCGCGTATGATATTCGTGGAATTCTGACAAGTCACAAAGTTCGAGTAGGAGTACATTAAAAATGTTTACGCCCAGCCATGTGTAAAAAGCACCAAGAGCTATTGCGAGCCGGTCCAATCATACTTCATGACAACGCGACATCGCACACGTCACAGGGTGTGACGTCACTTCTGAAATATGAATAGGAAAAACTGGACCATCCTCCATGTACTCCTGCCATTAGCCCCTGTGATTATGACTTATTCGCAAGACTTAAAGAAAATATTAGGGGTGGGGGGTCGAATTCGATTCGCTGACCTATAGGAGATTAAAATTGTCGTGGCCGAGCAGGTAAGGGTATAGGGTATAGAATATCTACCGAAGTAAGTAACTGTTTGTAAAAACCTAGTGATGTCACGCTTTGAGTACAATATTTGAAAAATAAAATTGTTATTTTTCTAGGTTTTATTTTCAATCATACTTACAAAAACTAATAAAATTAAATCATAGTTTTTCATCAATAATAACCACGTGCAAATTATTAAGAATAAGACGCCCATTTCAAGCATTTTTCCCAGCGTTATGGGTATGTCTCTTTCCAAAATAAATAAAGAATAAAATTTGACGGACTCATTCACATTTCAACTTTCCCTTATATAGAAACAATTTCGACAATACTTAAACAATCACATTTATTTTGATTAGATCAAATGTCACCTTGTGCTGTTAATGTCAAATTCTATAAAAGGAAAACAATTCTGAACATGTAAACGCATGCGTAGTTACCTTCCAGCAATCGGTTTACTAAATTAGCTAAACTGTAATTCTTTTGGGAAAGGGGTATGTTGAGAATTACACTGTATGCCATGTTCTGTATCAATGCATGTGTGACGTGACATCAGTAAATGATAACTATTTAAATTAGGCGTGTTGGCTCGTATTTAAACAAAAAATCTCGTACCTGATTTGTCAGAGACGAATTATAGCAGAATTACATTCTTTAGTAATAAGCGTGTTCAAAACAAAATGAAAACAAAACTAAAAAGTGTTTGTTCACTTATAAATTATTGTTTTACGAAGTGGACGGGGTTGCACCTGTAAGGGAACAGACACAAAATGGGTGAATACAAAAAGAAAGCATAATAACCGTTAATTCGAATAGTAAACGTTACTGGCGAATAATGAATTAATCTTTAATCTGTAAAGTTGACGTAGTTAAATTTGACGTAGTTGCCACATTTGACGTAGTACCATTTGGCGTAGTTGCCACATTTGACGTTGTTGCCATACTTGACGTAGTTGCCATCATTTGACGTTGTTGCCACATTTGGCGTAGTTGCCACATTTGACGTTGTTGCCATACTTGACGTAGTTGCCATCATTTGAAATTGTTGCCACATTTGGCGTAGTTGCCACATTTGACGTTGTTGCCATACTTGACGTAGTTTCCATCATTTTACGTAGTTGCCGCATTTGACGTAGTTGCATCATTTGACGTTGTTGCCAAAATTAACGTAGTTGCCACATTTGACGAGCTCCACTATAATCGTCAGCATTGTGTTTTGTGCACCATCTTCTGTCTAACGATCGCTGTCAGGGGACGAAAGATACCTCATCATCTGCATCAAATATTAGAAATATCATTGGTAATTACTCTCCTGGACCACCGGTTGAATATTTCGATTCTCTTCCATTTCAACCTTGGTGATTTAAATGTGAAGGTAATCGTCCGCAAACCAGGGAGCGCAGTTTACAATACACAGTCAAATTCACTTACACGCAAACATAAATCTTTGTTAGAAAATATGCGTTCTTCTCAATTATTTGATATTTTGAATCATTAATTAAACAATACCATTTCAATTTTTCCTTCTTTCTTGCTTATATCTGTTATGGTTCTACAAGTATTATTTGATCATCTTCAAGAGTTCAAAAAATAAAATTGACTATTGATAAGACACATTTTTTAAAGCATTACATTTGCTTAATGGCGTTTCTAGTACCTACACATTCATTTATACATTAACAAATGTCATTGTACCAATATCTAGTGTTGTCAGTACTTACACATACATTTATACATTAACCAATGTCATTATACCAATATCAAGCGTTATCAGTACCTACACATACATGTATACATTAACCAATGTCATTGTACCAATATAAAGTGTTCCAGTACTAACACATACATTTATACATTAACCAATGACATTGTACCAATAGCAAGTGTTCCAGTACTTACACATACATTTATACATTAACCAATGACATTGTACCAATATTAAGTACTCCAGTACCTACACATACATTTATACATTTACAAATGTCATTGTATAACTATATAGTGTTCCAGTGCCTATACATACATTTATACATTAACCAATGCCATTGTACCAATATATAGTGTTCAAGAACCTACTCATACATTTATACATTAACAATTGTCATTATACCGTTATATAGTGTTCAAGTACCTACACATACATTTATACATTAACAAATGTCATTATACCATTATTTAGTGTTCAAGTACCTACACATACATTTATACATTAACCAATGTCATTATACCATTATATAGTGTTCAAGTACCTACACATACACTTATATATTAACAATTGTCATTATACCATTATATAGTGTTTAAGTACCTACACATACATTTATACATTAACAAATGTCATATACCATTATATAGTGTTCAAGTACCTACACATACATTTATACATTAACAATTGTCATTATACCATTATATAGTGTTCAAGTACCTACACATACATTTATACATTAACCAATGTCATTATACCATTATATAGTGTTCAAGTACCTACTCATACGTTTATACATTAACAATTGTCATTATACCATTATATAGTGTTCAAGTACCTACACATACATTTATACATTAAAAAATGTCATTGTACCAATAAATAGTGTTATCAGTACCTACACATACATTTATACATTAACCAATGTCATTGTACTAATATATAGTGTTCCAGTACTTACACATACATTTATACATTAACCAATGACATTGTACCAAAATCAAGTGTTTCAGTACCTACACATACATTTATACATTAACCAATGACAATGTACCAAAATCAAGTGTTCCAGTACCTACCCATACAGTTATACATTAACAAATGTCATTGTACCAATATCTAGCGTTCTCAGTACCTAAACATACTTTTATACATTAACCAATGTCATTGTACCAATATATGGTGTTCTCAGTACTTACATATAGTGTTCCAGTATTTACACATACATTTATACATTAACCAATGTCATTGTTTACCAATATCAAGCGTTATCAGTACCTACACATACATGTATACATTAACCAATGCCATTGTACCAATATATATCGTTCTCAGTACTTACACATACATTTATACATTAACCCATGTCATTATACCAATATCAAGCGTTATCAGTACCTACACATACATGTATACATTAACCAATGTCATTGTACCAATATATAGTGTTCCAGTACTAACACATACATGTTTACATTAACCAATGACATTGTACCAATATCAAGTGTTCCAGTACTTACACATACATTTATACATTAACCAATGACATTGTACCAATATCAAGTGTTCCAGTACCTACACATACATTTATACATTAACAAATGTCATTGTATCATTATATAGTGTTCAAGTATCAACACATACATTTATACATTTACAAATGTCATTGTATAAATATCTAGTGTTCCAGTACCTATACATACATTTATACATTAACCAATGTCATTGTACCAATATATAGTGTTCAAGTACCTACTCATACATTTATACATTAACAATTGTCATTATACCATTATATAGTGTTCAAGTACCTACACATACATTTATATATTAATAAATGTCATTATACCATTATATAGTGTTCAAGTACCTACACATACATTTATACATTAACAATTGTCATTATACCATTATATAGTGTTCAAGTACCTACACATACATTTATACATTAACCAATGTCATTATACCATTATATAGTGTTCAAGTACCTACACATACATTTATACATTAACAATTGTCATTATACCATGATATAGTGTTCAAGTACCTACACATACATTTATACATTAACCAATGTCATTATACCATTATATAGTGTTCAAGTACCTACACATACATTTATACATTAACAAATGTCATTTTACCATTATATAGTGTTCAAGTACCTACACATACATTTATACATTAACAATTGTCATTATACCATTATATAGTGTTCAAGTACCTACACATACATTTATACATTAACCAATGTCATTATACCATTATATAGTGTTCAAGTACCTACTCATACATTTATACATTAACAATTGTCATTATACCATTATATAGTGTCCAAATACCTACACATACATTTATACATTAACAAATGTCATTGTACCAATAAATAGTGTTGTCAGAACCTTTACATACATTTTTACATTTACAAATGTCATTGTACCAATATCTAGTGTTCCAGTACCTACACATAATTTATACATAAACCAATGTCATTGTACCAATATCTAGTGTTCCCAGTACTTGCACATACATTTATACATTAACCAATGTCATTGTATCAAAATTTCTAGTGTTCCCAGTACTTGCACATGCATTTATACATTAACCAATGTCATTGTACCAATAGATAGTGTTCCCAGTATTTGCACATACATTTATACATTAACCAATGTCATTGTACCAATATATAGTGTTCCCAGTACTTGCACATACGTTTATACATTAACCAATGTCATTGTACCAATATATAGTATTCTCAGTACCTACACATATATTTATACATTAACCAATGTCATTGTACCAATATCTATGGTTCAAACATAAAAATAATTTGTAAGGAAATAAACAATTCATAAGTGTACAAAACACTTAAAAACATCAATTTTGTTGCGTTTTAAGTAAAGTTTCATATGCTTAAAATAAACCCCTATACTGTTTTCTCAGAAACTATGCTGTCTACATATCTTAAGATATATGTCTCTATATAACCACTTCAAAATCCCGTCACGTGATATATTCGTTGTATGAGTCACATCATTCCTAAATGCAGTTTGTAAGAAAATTCCTTCATTGGGACTTTTAATGCATTAAATTTGATATTTTATATGTTAAGGTGCCCGAGAGAAGATGGAATTTAATATTAATACAATTTTGCCTACTTACGCTGTCAAAATCCCGCAGACGATATGGATTTTCAATACAGGAGTTCGGTGCTTCAAATAGTTTTTTTAACCTATGTGTGTCAAATACTGTCGGTTTTAGAACAATGTTGTACAATCGATACATACCACATTATATATAAGGATGATTTCAGTTATTTGAGAAAGAAATTACACGGTAGGTATCGTTATGATATGTGCATGTGGAAACCTTCTCCATGTAGTAACCTTTCAATCATTTGTGATTAAATAACCATAGAGAAGCTAACGTGTTTACATGCAGAACTATATAAGCAGATGTGATAAACAGAAGAAATACTAACAGGGGTAAGCGCATTAACCAGATCAGTAACCTACTCTGATACTTGATAGCTTATTATCATAAAAGGTAATTAAGAAAAGAACCAAAGTAAAATATTCAGGAAAAAAGCACCTCCATCAGATTGCTTTTTCACAAGTTTAGTTGTTTGATAACACTTCTGTTGTCTGACCAATCTCACTATGTCAGTATGCACCTTAGAGCTGACATCCATACCTGACATAGTTCATTAGCCAAACTCCAATACTGTGCAGGTGAACTCATTTATTCGTACAAGTGTTTAAATGTTAATACATAATCTTTGTAATAGTTCTAATATATCTGTCTATTGTCACAAAGAGGACGAAATTGACCAGCGAAACATTTACGTAAGCACTTATTAACTTATGCATACAAAATACTCAAAGCGTTTAAATGTTAATAAATAATCTTTGTCCGTTCTAATTTCACCGGCTTAAGAATTGCCTACCGTCTCCATGAGGAAGTAATTGTTCCGTGACATATGTACGTCTTTGTAATTATTATTTGAGACAGACAGACAGACAGACGGACGGACGGACGGACGGACGGACGGACAAACGGACGGACGGACGGACGGACGTATGTAGCAGCACTTGTGGGGTGAGTTGCCAGTACAGAATGGACTTGTGGGGTATTTTGGTACTTGTGGGGTGAACATTTCACCCCACAAGTGCGAATACCCGTGCAAATGGACTTGTGGGGTTAATTTAATTTTCTTCACATTTTTCTTTTACTTTTTTTTCACCTTTTTTCATTCTTTTTTAGTGTCATTAGGGTTGGATCTCAAGGTTTGTGACATTAGGGTTAGAAAGAAAAAAGGTTTTGTTTTGTTTTATGAAAAAAAAAGATGTTTTATAACATATAAAAACCGCACCCCACAACATCACTTCCACCAGAACGTCCGTCCGTCCGTCCGGACGTTCTGCTGGAAGTGTAGTTGTGGGGTGACGTTTTGATATGTTATAAAACATCTTTTTTTTCAGAAAACAAAACAAAAATTATTTTCTTTCTAACCCTTATATCACAAACCTTGAGATCCAACCCTAATGACACTAAAAAAGAATGAAAAAAGGTGAAAAAAAAGTAAAAGAAAAATGTGAAAAAAATGAAATTAACCCCACAATGCCATTTGGACAGACAGACTCTCTCTCTCCTCTCTCTCTCTCTCTCTCTCTCTCTCTCTCTCTCTTTCTCTTGATTGCCTTCCTTTAATTGTATTTTGTTTCCTCATGATTTTGAACAAAATTAAAGTCAACAATATTTCTTTTATTTTCTCACATTAGTCGAAAGTGTTTAATGTGAGGCGGTATTAAGTTTATTTTCCTGGGCATTCTCTCCAACCAATTTGAAATGCTTGAAAATAATTCCAGTATCAGGTATCGATCAAAGCCACCTTAAGTTAGCAGTCTTTTAAAACAAAACGTAAGACAAACCAATATTCCAATGCGAAAATTGAAGCCTGGTTTCTTAGTATGAAACGTATGAATTCTTTCCTGTTAATCAACTCGGTTCATCAAACATTTATAGACAATAAAGGCCAGCAAATAGTCGTTCAGCTTTCTGTAGGAAAGAGTGTGCATCAGATGTTGATTTAACGACATTCTTATGCTGCTTTCGTCTGAACTCATAAATTTTGTTGCAATGTTCCCAACGTTCCTTAGATTAGATAAGGTGCGCTCGCTACCTCAGTTACAATACGTCAAGTCTTCTCTTGTTATGCTGCTATAAGGATACTGTTTAACAAAGGCATCTGTCAACGGTGCATTTGTAGACTTTATCCCATAAATATCTTCAATGTTCCTAATTTGATGACTGCTGGAGTATCTGAAAATAAATTCCGACATTCAACGCTATTTTCTAAAATTAATATTTGAATTTCAATTAAATTGCAGGGATGCTATTTCCAAAACCTTTTTAAGTTGAATAAATTTTAAATTGTGTTCGATCACATAATCAAGCATTGGTATCTTGAACAATCTGCCCAGAATGATCACTGTGTTATATAATAGTTTTATAGCGTATTCACCAGCGTTACATAGATGTTTTTTATTTGTTCATTTTCATATTTGTCATCACCATTATTTGGACAAGTTTGATAGGTCGCTGTGTGAACAACATCTGTCTTTTTGATTGTTTCTTAAATACATTATATTCTGTTAATGTCCCCTTAAACAAAAACTTCACATGGAGGTTCATGATGTGTCGTCCTTCGAGCAAACTGAACATGTGTATCGATTACATATAAGATGTTGGTATTTGTAACGAATTAAAAATTGTGAAATGTTACCTTTATTTGCATCGATACCCTTATCATACTGTATTGCTTCCACTGTCATTTATTTTTAACCTGCTATGTCGTCACCAGTTTTTGTCAAAATGAAACTGGCCATATAGAAGCTGTTATTTTTTCAAAAATCATGTCACAAATATCGTTTTCTATTCACAGGACTAGGTAATCATGTTTTCATTGCGTTTTTACTTGTTACACAAACCATCATATATATATTGCTATTATATATGCTAATAAGTTAATGTGATGCTATGCCCATTTTTCACTGTAAAAATAAGTGAAAAAACATGTAGGTCTATGTATACGATCCATTATTCACAATTCTACCTGCAACAACTCCGAAATAGTAATCTTCCAAGATATCATTTTTTTTAGGTGACTGGCCCAGTGAAATAAGAAAAATGAAGGTTACGTTATATGCTATATAAACCGAAGACGGTTTTGCCGATTTCCTTGAATCACGCTTATCATTACCACGGCGTAGAACGCTGGGTACATGCTCATTTTACATGCTTTGTTATTTTCATACACTCTTTAACGATGGAGACGATCCCTTTTATTGACTAAAAATACTTACCGAAGCCATTAATGTTCCGTTTTGCGTAGAATTGTCGACGAAAGAGTTGTTTTGAAAATGTATCTTCATTTACCGGAACATAGCTTTTGGCATAAACCATGGAAAATGCCCAAAGTCTTTTGAAGGCGAAACTTTAACGATTTTTTATTATTTGTATTTCTCTATTTCTAATACATTTTCTTAAACTTTTTCTGCGACAATAATAGTTTCAACTGCTAAGCAACCTACAAGAACGAAATCAGCTGTTATTAAGACATTCACCGGTAAACACATAGAATGCTGTAAAATGGACATAACATCACTTTATTATAAGATGCAATTAAACATGAGTTCATCTTTCTCCTGTAACAAAAGGTGTCGCTTTGTGATAGAAGACTGCCACTAACAAAGCTGCAATGTTGTAAATACAGATGTTTTGTAATATTTTCAAAAGTACTGAACCACTTTTGAAGATATCATTAAAAACGTACAAATGACACAAAATGCATGTCTTTGCTCCATATATTGTGGTTTAAAAATCAAGAAAAAATCTTTGAAAAACATTAGTAATAGGTAAAATATAAATTGACAATAAAAAGATATTATTTTTATATTATATTATGATTAATATATATTATAATATAATCAATACCACGTGTTTTGTTTTCTTTTTCAGATGGATATAAACTTCGGTTCCCAGAGCAATTTTCGCCACAGGGTATTTTGATCTCAAACCTTATGGCCGGTTATGAAAAGCGTGGAATTTATGGCCGACCTGTGACCAATTACAGTCGAGCTGTGCCAGTCGCACTAAGCGTGACGCTCATACAAATAATCGATCTTGAAGAAAAGAACCAAATTCTCAAGCTAAATCTCTGGACCAACTTTGTAAGTAATCGGCTTTATACGATGGAAAATATACAACCAACAGGGGACACACCATTCTAATGCACACTCATCTAAGGGGCATGGGCACCATAGATATACAGCAAAGTTATAATAAGTACAATACAAACATATACAACTATTACAACAGAGTCTTATAAACGTCAGTTAGTCTGTAGAACGAACCCAGCTCTCCCGATTGGATCCGTTTACTAGCAATTGTTACGAGCACGCTGATTGGTCAGTTGCCTCAGTGAACGTTTGAATGACGTCATGTTTTAGTAAGCGTCCAATTGCTATGAATTGTGGGACAGGCATAGAATTCCCTGCTTTTTCCTTTGGTGGTAAATAGACATGATTCGGGAGATGGCAGGTTTTGGGATAGATTAAAACGTCAGTAGAAAACTCATTTCATAGGAACACAAAAATCTAGTTCACAGGTGACGTCAGTCTCTCTCTTTTATCGTCGTCACATAATACGACGAGACGAGACGAGATAAGACGAGAGTTAATATGTATCACCAGCAGACTGGTATATTCCAGGCACGGCTGCATGTACATTGCCAAACATGACAAAGCAGGAGTATAATCAGTCAGTTCGACAAGACAGGGATAGGGACACGTGTCGACCAGGGCGTAAAATGCATCATTAATTTGAGTCTGAGAATCGAACTCAGACTCAAATCTTACAGTTTTGTAAATTCTTGTAAATATACAATTATGGGTAATAAATGTTATCATGTAACATTTACTGTTAAATAATCATTGAAACTACTTGTTTCTGAAGTTAAATATTATAGTAGCAATTTGCTTGTTTCAAAGATGTTATTTCATTCTTAAATTTTTGACAATTTTTGTCTCAGACTCAAATATTGGTGAATTTAGGTCCAGCACCTTGTCTGTCTAAGATAAAGAAGAATATATCGTCCCGAACTTAGACTCATTGTACTTACTATTTTTTGATCTCTTGGAGGCATGTGGCTCATTTGGTAGGAAAATAAAATACCGCTTACTCCTAGTCTGTCCAAGAACCTGATAACTCCCAAATTAGCTCTATTATCACCCAATGAAAAAGCAGGGAACACAAAGCCGCCTGTCTCACAATTCATAGCAAATGATCGCTTACTAAATTGTCACGTCATCCAACTTTCAGTTAAAGAAATTGACCAATCAGTGCTCAGTTGTATTACTTTACATAGATGTTCTTATTGTGGGTTTTTTTGCCAGCATATTTGCCTACATACAATCTACATATCTAATGTAACAACCGACTCCTAACATGACGTGAATAGAGTGTGAAGTTAGTTCTTTATTTATTATTCCTTTGTAGGGAATATATTTGGACTTTTCAAAATTTTAAAATTGGCGAAACACATTATTTTCCAGTATACTATGCCTATATATAATTTCTGACCCCCGTATAGCCTAAAATATATATTTATTCATGCCAAAATAATATATACTGAAAATGTGGCTTTCGCAACTTGGGTTACTCGCCTGGGTTAGACTAAAATACATCTCCCGCTTAAAATGGCAACATATTGCGTGACGTATTAAATGAGTGGTTTCATTTTGATTTCAATTTGATATGTTATTCAGGTTTACACGTTGTAAAAAATGTATTCATCCTAGAATGACCAACGATGCGAAGGTCGTCAAGCAGTATTTAAGTGTCTGTTTTTAGAATGGTGATTTCGTTTCAACTTTACCTCTCAAATTTACTTGTCGATTTTGTCACGTTTTGGTGGATTAGGCATACTGAACTATTCGGTTTATAATTTTTAATGATAAAGAGATGCTTTTTATCTGTTTTGATAACTATTTTATTTTAAAGCATTCTATTCTGATACACTCCCTTTAAAATTCAGCTAGTTTTGTTCAGTTTAAATCACTATTCAATTACTTGATCTGCACAGCCGCAACAACTTCATACACATAATCAATATATATAATAATTAGAATTGGCACAATGCAAGTAGTGGCAGTAGTGTAGCGACTTGCCAACTTCAACTTGGATAAAGCGTGCAGCCGCTGTCACAACATAGCCAGTGTAAATAAAAATATCCCGTCAGGCTATTACGTTCCCTGGGGCAACTAACCAGTCAGCGTGCACGTATATACTTCATCCCAGTCCCTTATATCTCCTGAATCAGGTACCATCAATTCAAATGAAAAAGCTGGAAATTCTATGTCTGTCCCAAAATTAATATCTATTTAACGCCTACCAAACTGTGCAACCGGCAACGTGCTCAAAACTCATTGCTATGTAACGGACACAAACCGGGAACGCTGGGTCCGTTCTACACTCTACTAGTAGACTTTTCTCTAACAATGCGGCAACATTTTACAACTTGTCGGAGTTGACGTAATACACAGTTGTTGTAAGAAGCAATCTTCGAAAGAATCATAAAACATTTATCTTTATTTTCTGTTTTTGATAATCGCCAAAAGCTATAACTTTTTCTTCTCTATTCCCGGTACATGGCTGAATAATTCCACTGATAGAAACACTATTTACACAACAATTTCTATAGATGAATTCTTCCCTGATCTATACTGATAATGTACTAATGCTCATTTTATCGCGAATGAAATTTCTCATACTTTAAAACATTTCAAATTGAAATTATGCATATTAATAGTGTTTTGCATGCAACTCTCTAAATAACACATGTGTAAAACGCACATAAACATGTGTGTTTGTTAGCTGCATCGTTGTTGTTGTTTTGAATAAAACGAATTCTTAATTCTTTTTTTAAAAATTACATATAATCATTATATTAAAATACACTATAGGATTAAAAAAAAAATTCTGTTTTTTATGCATGTGTAAAGAATGTCGAATCATGCACAAATCAAATAAAGTTCGACATTCTTTACACATGCATAAAAAAAACAGAAAAAAATTGATTTAATCCTTATAATTCCAATCCTGATGATTATATTTAATTTGTGACTCCTCAATAACTAGATCTATACGCTGCAAAGTAAACGCGTAAGAATACATCACCTGTCCTGGTTGACACCAAATTCTCGAGATCTAATATACAATAATATCGTAACGGCTATTGTTTCCATTATCAGATGAACTCTGTAACATTAGTTGGTTTATTGTAAAATGACAAAATATTTTGCGGCGAAAAAATTAAACACCCGCCTTTTATTTCTCAATTTAGACATATAAAAAAACAATAATTCCAGGAAATACCCACACAGTGTAGGCGCTGACGTCATTGTTTAGTTTTTTAGTAGATACTCTACACGCTTGTTTTTAAAAAATGTGTCAATATTTACGAAGGTCATAAAAATCCACGCTCATTGATGGAGAATCCCAATTTGGAACGTTTTAAACGACCTTTACGTGCAAGGTTTGTGTATTTACATTGCCTCACGATCGTCTGCTTCTGAACTTCAACTCCATGTATATGTTTTTATTTCATTTTTCCTGTAGAATAAAATGGTCTGTGGAAATTTTTGTCAACGACTAGTAGGCTATTCACGTTCGGTAAACCAGGGTTGTATTTAATGGTATACCATACATCTCAAATGAGAACATTTTATGACCTACTTCATTGTTTCTCAAAACAACTTATGGTCTGATTGTGACTCCCGGTTAAATAGCTGAACCAAAGAAATCTATACATCAATAAACCGATGAAAACAGCTAAATCTGGATTTAACATTTGTTTTTGTTGTATTTTAGTGAACGTCATTTAAGTTCGCATATTGTAAAACCGACCGTCAAAATGTCGATGCTTCTTTGTTTACGTGAGAAACGTAAAAGTAGTCTGGTTCCAGGGTTTTATCGAAAAATAAAAGTCTTTAAAAAATGGACGTTGTCCAATGCTTTAAATACATATATGATAATGGGATTGGAATTTTAATGGTATGAAACCAAGTGTTGGTATTTCTTTTAAAATGTTTTACACTTTGGTGGGTAAATGTAAACTTACATGCATATAATTTCACATTTTAATAAAGGAATTAATTTTCTGATCCAGATTTCCTCCTTAAGACTTACACTGATAGAAACGCTGGATACTTGTTCTTATTATGTGTTGGTGCATACTTAATTATAACCGTATTGCTGCTCTGGTTTAGGCAGTCACCGAATACATATACGTATATATGTAGCATCACTTGTTATATATATACAGTAGAGAAAAATATCATTTTACACTGCTAAAACTTGTAACGAAATGTCATTAGCTAGCTTTCGATTTTACGCCTTCATCAGAGGACAAAACAACAACAACAACAACAACACAAAAACAAACACTTTTCTATATATACAACTGTAAAATGATTGACTGACGATACTGCATACAGACTGAAAAAACATTAATGGGGATACTACAGTCTGTAAAATGGTAATTATGTCTACTGTATTTACTATTTCTATCATTTATGTGTCCTTCGCGTATCCGGTGCTCCTGAAAGGTTTTTTGTTAGACGTATGGTTCTCCCTATCATATATACATGTATATATATATATATATATGCAATTTCTGTGCTTAACGTTATATACACGTGCATGTTACCATACTTGTAAGATACTTGTATGGAGGTTTTATATATCTACACTGTCTCGTCTTATGATGTGATGACAGGAGAAGAGCGAGGTTGGACCCAGGTTAAGTCTCCTCAGTGGCATACTTGACTTCTGACCGTTTCAAAGCGGCGACCATTGTTGTCACATATATTTATGTATTGCACTTATTATATGTACTTCCGTAAATCAATTATGTTCACGCTGCTTCAGCGGCTGTGTCCTTTGGTGGTTGTGTCCAGCGGCTGTGTCCTTTGATGGTCGCGTCCTTCAACCGCTGTGTCCTTTTGTGGTTGTGTCCTTCGGCGGCTGTTTCTTTTGTTGGTTGTGTCCTTCAGTGGCTGTGTCCTTTGGTGGTTGTGTCCTTCAGTGGCTGTGTCCTTCAGCGGCTGTGTCCTTTGGTGGTTGTGTCCTTTGATGGTTGTGTCCTTCAGCGGCTGTGTCCTTTGGTGGTTATGTCCTTCAGCGGCTGTGTCCTTTTGTGGTTGTGTCCTTCAGCGGCTGTGTCCTTTGGTCTCTGTGTCCTTCGGCGGCTGTGTCCTTTGGTGGTTGTGTCATTCGGCGGCTGTGTCCTTTGAATGCTTTACTTCCTGTCGGTTATATATTTTCTTTTTTTCGATGAATGGTTGGGCATATCAGTTCCCTATAGGTTGAAGACCATATTCAGGGACCCCGTCAGTCCAACAGTTCGTCAGCCCGCCAGTCACACTTTCGTGTCCACTTTGTATCTTCCATATGCATGGAGCAATTATCAATAATTTTACAGAAACGTTCAGTATAACATTTCGACATGTCAACATGTCGGGCGCATTAACTATACGACTACCTCAAAGGTCAGTGTCACATTCACATTACCATACACCGATTGTTGGTCATGTCCGGTCGGTAAATTCCAAATACATGGACATAAACTCAAATAAATTCTCAATCTTTCTGTCACACTTTGGAGACCGCTCTATACAAACCACATGCATTTACAATTTTTCAAATAACTTTGCGGAAATTTTCAACATAAAATGACAACGTGTCGCAATCAACACCTAGGCGACAACCTCAAATGTCAAGGTCACAGTTTATATCGCTGTGGATTAAGTATCTCCTTGAATGCTTAGACTCCTCTTGTATTCAACATGCGTTGTTTCTGTATTATAAATAAAGGCGACAAATCAAGAAAATCGCCTAAAATGTCTTAAGGTGGACTACTAGGCTAGACTATACTGCCGGAAAACCATATGTTCATTATACTGACTTTTTCTAAGATAAATCAAATTCAACAATATATTTAAAGAAACGATATTTTTAATTGTAAGTGGAATAGCGTTCCATATTTTTGTTCTAGAATATAACAAACTGCCTTTAAACATGTCATTATTATGTTCCGGAATTATAGAGTTTATGTTTGACCTCAAGTGTATTAATGTATTTTGCTCACCATTTGTACTTATTTGAAACAATTCGTTTAAATATGAAAGGGACATTCCATAAACTATTTTGTAAAAAGTTTTAATTTTTTTAAATAAAACAATTTGTTCAAATGACATATGTTATCTAGACAAACATATTGGTCTTTTATATAATGCTACGTGCTCTTCTCTGCAACTTTGTAATTTTACATGTATTAAATATAGAAGAATGACCCTTATTAGTACAGCATAGTTTGACCTTTTTATAATTGTATTTATAACACTAAGGGTTCAGTGAGTATATGTATGCATGATATATTGTGTAAAAAATTATATTTCCGATTTCAAAATTTTGAAAACTCATGATATTCTTCGTTTAAGGCTAGTCTTCATTCTAAACATACAAAGGTAACTAAACAGTTGTTTCGTTTATTGTTGTCACTTTAATTTCGTTATTTCGATAGCATAACGATAACTTGCAAAAGTACGTATTTACCTTTGTTCTGTCATGCGTGAAATTAAAAAGGACATTGCTCGTTTGTTAGAAACCTTGGATATAATGTCTGTCTATGTATATTGCTTGTCCGTGTAACAAGATACGTTTGTTTATTAATAATATATTGACATTTCAGAAATGGGTGGACGAGTTTCTGCGCTGGAACCCTGACGACTTTGAAGGAGTTGATACAATCCGTCTGCCCTCGGACAAAATCTGGACGCCTGATATTAAACTGTATAACTAGTACGTAGGTTTGTCTCTGTCACATAGTTTATACTAAAGTTGTGTGAACTTTGCATGTTTGTAAGTCCTGTGTAGTTAAACAACGACATTAAGCGCCATTTTCGACACGTGGTTCGAATATATATCTTGACAATTGATTGATTGAATATTTAGCGGCATCTTTATGTCATCGAGGGCTAACAGACGTTCAGTTAACCTAACCACTGTTTCCTGGGATCCTGAAAGGTTAACCAGTACTCGACTACACCCCATCTCTGCAATTAACTGATAACTTTCCCACTTGAATCAGCGGTGTGAGAGACGAATGATTATGAGAAACAATGTCGTATATCAATCAGCAGGGAGACTGTTGCCGGGCGGGAATTCGAGCTCACGATCCCTCGATTGATTGTCAGACGCGTAACCGACTGAGGTAATTGGGCCCAGCATATCGATGACAAAACAAGTGGAACTTTATATAAGATCAAGCGGTATGTAGACTAGTTTCAGCGGTAAGCGCTCGTAAACTGCAACCATTTTTAGTTGTGGAAGAGGACTGCATGTATCTGAGTGGAGTAACCGTCCTTCCGCAGGTCAAATATAGGTTTGACCTAGTCTTTATGCATGGTTATTCACATTGTTACCTAGATAGGATACTGATGTGTTCATATTTAATAAACTGTCGCCAACATGTGTATATATGTCTATATTGTCGAGTAGCGTCAAAACATCTGAGCGGAGCAACAGTGCAGTAGATTGGGTGTTGAGCGATTATCTCAGAGGTCGCAGGTTCGATCACAGACTCGGTCATATAACCTCTCATATACTACACACAGTACTGCCTTTACACCGGGACCTGAGAGGAAAGATGCATCTAAACTGTTAGATAATTTCGCAATCGAACTAAAAATTGGTTTTGACTAAATATTGTAAAGAGTATTTTATTTTTAAATTATTCACACTCGTTCCCAACGGCTAGATTATATATCAAGATTGATATCAATATTTCCTGCCCGAATCTTCAGAAATAAGATCAGGAAGAATTATCACATTATCATAATCATAAACTCAGCGTAAGTGTTTTGTCATGTTTTAGCGAGCTATGCTTAAAAAATGGCCTTAGCAAACATCAACTTTAAAACGTCAATCAGTACAGCTTTTATTGTAGCTCCATCCGGAGTCAGTTAAATGACGTCAAACTGTCAGTCAAATGACGTTCAACACCAAGCCAGTAAGCGTTTATTTAGTAGCAATTTAACAATTAAGAAACCCGGGTGTTTGGACAAATTCATAAACAACTTATGTCTTTGCATGTTAACTTTAAATGAAGATCAGAAGGCATTGTCAAAGATCACAGGTTTTCGGTTATTTGTGTGAGATAATGTTATAACCATAGATCTAAACTAGTTGCTTATAAGTAAAAAAAAAACAATTTGAAGACTAACGATATCTTATTTTCCCCTAAAGTAAGTTTATGCTTTATTACATTTTTTAAATGTGATCCAATGCTAACGTTAACCTTTTGAATTTCAGTGCAGACACCAGACTCGAAGAACGTCGTAATGCAATGACCATTATCTCACATACCGGCAATGTTACGTGGATACCACAAGGAATTTACATGAGCACATGTGATATTGACGTCACAACATTTCCATTCGATAAACAAACATGCCATTTAAAATTCGGATCATGGGCTTACGATGGAGATAAATTAAATCTAGAATTTTTTGATGAACCCCGTATGCGGATAGACGAGAAAGCGTTCGTAGAAAATAAAGCATGGTCTGTTCTAGATGTTCCAGGGAAGCGGAACGTCATCAAATATGAGTGTTGTGAAGAGACATTTATAGACTTAACGTACACTGTTGTTTTTCGACGGTCTGCTACGTTTTATACATATATACTGATTTTACCGTGTGTGCTCCTGACATCGCTGACACTTGTTTTATATTGGATACCCCCAGAATCACCAACAAAAATGGCGCTCGGTAAGTTACTACTAATTAAATATATTTGAAATAAAACTTAAAACGGTTCATCAACTCTACGTAAATGATAGTGTAAATATACTGGATTTAAGGTGTAATCAAATGTACCTTCAAGTAGTCTTTACGCCCAGCAAGTCGAACATTTGACTTTTTATTAAATAGATAACTAATAATACTAGTCTGAGGGGTGGGATGAAAATATTATTTTTTGAAGAGTTGACTTTTTTTATTTAATATATATAATATACTTCCCCGAGCGTGGGCAAAATTTAGACTATTTCAATAGTTGGCTTTTAATATAGTAAAATGGTTTATAACATTGAAAAATATATTTTGCGCGTTTCATAATAAATTTGGCGTCATGTGATAAAAAACATAAAAAGACACAGAAATCAAAAGACACCACAACAAACGTAGTCCATGAATTATCTTATTTTACCAAGAGAGATACAAAAAAAAAAGTTGTGACAGTAGAATTAAGTATCTAAGAAAGGTTCGTGACAAAAGGAGAAGTTATAATTCCTAACTATGGACATGCATTTTTGTCTGCAGCTAAGCTCATATAATATTAATTCACGAGAAATAAAAGTAATTTCGTTTTTTTTTGTATAATTAACATATTCGATTATAACCACGATCTCTCGTTTTCCATTTATCTAGTGTTGCTTCATGACGTCAAAAATGTTAAAACTGATCACATGTGATTTCTTCATAATCAATCGCAAATCATGGCAAAACTATTTTATCCAGGATAACATCCGAAGTTTAAAATGTCCGTTTATAGGAAATGAAGGACAATAGTCTATATAAGTTCGGTGAAGGAGTCATTCCGTATATATAAGTTCGATGAAAGAGACATTCCGTATATATAAGTTCGATGAAGGAGTCATTCCGTATATATAATTCGATGAAAGAGTCATTCCGTATATTTAAGTTCGATGAAGGAGTCATTCCGTATATTTAAGTTCGATGAAGGAGTCATTCCGTATATATAAGTTCTATGAAGGAGACATTCCGTATATTTCAGGTATGAGTATCTTCATGGCATTTTTCGTATTGCTTCTTCTGTTCGAGGGAAACATGCCTCCAGCTGCAGAAAATGTGCCCATCTTAGGTAAGGTATCCTTAATGCTAGAAAATACACATTGTAAATATGTGTCCATCCTAGGTAATGTATCCTTAATGGGAGAAAATACACATTGTAAATATGTGCCCATGTGCCCATCTTGGGTAAAATATCCTTAATGCGAGAAAGTACACATTGTAAATATGTGCCCATCTTGGGTAAGCTATCCTTAATGCGAGAAAAATACACATTGTAAATATATGCTCATATTGGGTAAGCTATCCTTAATGCAAGAAAAAACACATTGTAAATATATGCTCATCTTGGGTAAGCTATCCTTAATGCGAGAAAATACACATTGTAAATATATGCTCATCTTGGGTAAGCTATACTTAATGCGAGAAAATACACATTGTAAATATATGCTCATCTTGGGTAAGCTATTCTTAATGCGAGAAAATACACATTGTAAATATGTGCCCATCTTGGGTAAGCTATCCTTAATGCGAGAAAAAAAACACAGTGTAAATATATGCTCATCTTGGGTAAGCTATCCTTAATGCGAGAAAAAATATATGCTCATCTTGGGTAAGCTATCCTTAATGCGAGAAAATACACATTGTAAATATATGCTCATCTTGGGTAAGCTATCTTTAATGCAAGAAAATACACATTGTAAATATGTGCTCATCTTGGGTAAAGTATCCTAAATGCGAGAAAATACACATTGTAAATATATGCTCATCTTGGGTAAGATATCCTTAATGTGAGAAAATACACATTGTAAATATATGCTCATCTTTGGTAAGCTATCTTTAATGCGAGAAAAAACACATTGTAAATATGTGCTCATCTTGGGTAAGCTATCCTTAATGCAAGAAAATACACATTGTAAATATGTGCTCATCTTGGGTAAGGTATCCTTAATGCGAGAAAATATACATTGTAAATATATGCTCATCTTGGGTAAGATATTCTTAATGCGAGAAAATACACATTGTAAATAATTGCTCATCTTGGGTAAGATATCCTTAATGCGATAAAATACACTTTGTAAATATCTGCTCATCTTGGGTAAGGTATCCTTAATGCGAGAAAATAAACATTGTAAATATGTGCCAATGTTAGGTAAGGTATCCTTAATGCGAGAAAACAATGTAAAAACACGGAGTAACAAATAAAAAATGCTGGCCGTGGTGCAAATAAAATACTTTCCGCCAATAAATGCAAACACAATACCAATGTTATTTAGTTCTTATGTAATACATAACCAACAGGAAATAACAAACACAACAACCAATATGAAAACAATCGAAATACAGAATTTTTGAAATTAGTTCATTAAATACATACAGGAGAAGTGACAGCATGAGTCACTGCCTCGGAACGGCGAGTAGCAAAATACGAAACTGGGGAACTTAAACTAAGTCGTTATTTCCATGTCGTGACAATTTGAATAAAATATTCTCATCAACGTTCACTTGTAAATACGGCAGCATCAATAAAAAATGACCCGTTTAGAAATACAACTCAATAAATACAAAGGTTCCATTTAAAAGAATAAATGTCAAACAGCCAGTGTTAAAATACACCTCAATAAATACACAGGTTCCATTTAAAAAAATAAATGAAAAACAACCAGTGTTAAAATACACCTTAAAAAGTACAAAGGTTCCATTGAAAAGAATAAATGAAAAACAATCAGTGTTAAAATACACCTCAATAGGTACACAGATTCCATTAAAAAGAATAAATGACAAACAACCAGTGTTAAAATACACCTCAATAAATACACAGGTTCCATTTAAAAGAATAAATGAAAAACAATCAGTGTTAAAATACACCTCAGTAGGTACACAGGTTCCATTAAAAAGAATAAATGAAAAACAATCAGTGTTAAAATACACCTCAATAGGTACACATATTCCATTAAAAAGAATAAATGACAAACAACCAGTGTTAAAATACACCTCAATAAATACACAGGTTCCATTTAAAAGAATAAATGAAAAACAATCAGTGTTAAAATACACCTCAGTAGGTACACAGGTTCCATTTAAAAGAATAAATGAAAAACAATCAGTGTTAAAATACACCTCAATAGGTACACAGGTTCCATTTAAAAGAATAAATGAAAAACAACCAGTGCTACAATACATCTCAATAAATACACAGGTTCCATTTATAAGAATAAATGAAAAACAATCAGTGTTAAAATGCACCTCAAAATATATACAGGTTCCATTTAAAAGAATAAATAAAAAAGAACAAGTGTTTAAATACACGTCAATAAATACACAGGTTCGAGTGAAAAGAATCAATGAAAAACACCCAGTGTTAAAATACACCTCAATAAATACACACGTTCCATTGAAAAGAATAAATAAAAAAACAACCACTGTTAAAATACACCTCAATAAACACACAGGTTCCATTTAACAGAATAAATGACAAACAACCAGTGTTAAAATACACCTCAATAAGTACACAGGTTCCATTTAAAAGAATAAATGAAAAACAACCAGTGTTAAAATACACCTCAATAAATACACAGGTTCCATTTAAAAGAATAAATGGCAAACAACCAGTGTTAAAATACACCTCAATAAACACACAGGTTCCATTTAACAGTAAATGACAAACAACCAGTGTTAAAATACACCTCAATAAGTACACAGGTTCCATTTAAAAGAATAAATGAAAAACAACCAGTGTTAAAATACACCTCAATAAATACACAGGTTCCATTTAAAAGAGTAAAAGATGAACAACCGGTGTTAAAATACACCTCAATAAATACACAGGTTCCATTTAAAAGAATAAATGACAAACAACCAGTGTTAAAATACACCTCACTAAATACACAGGTTCCATTTAAAAGAATAAATGACAAACAACCAGTATTAAAATAAACCTCACTTTATACACAGGCTCCATTTAAAAGAATAAATGACAAACAACTAGTGTTAAAATACACCTCAATAAGTACAGAGGTTCCATTTCAATAAATTAATGACAAACAACCATTATTTAATACACCTCAATAAATACACAGGTTCCATTTTAAAGAATAAATACATCTCAATAAGTAAACAGGTTCCATTTAAAAGAATAATTGACAAACAACCAGTGTTAAAATACACCTCAGTAAATACACAGGTTCCATATAAAAGAATAAATGACAAACAACCAGTGTTAAAATACATCTCAGTAAATACACAGGTTGCATTTAAAAGAATAAATGACTAACAACCAGTGTTAAAATAAACCTCACTTTATACACAGGTTCCATTTAAAAGAATAAATGACAAACAACTAGTGTTAAAATACACCTCAATAAGTACAGAGGTTCCATTTAAATGAATTAATGACAAACAACCATTATTTAATACACCTCAATAAATACACAGGTTCCATTTATAAAGAATAAATACACCTCAATAAGTTAACAGGTTCAATTTAAAATAATAATTGACACACAACCAGCGTTAAAATACACCTCAGTAAATACACAGGTTCCATATAAAAGAATAAATGACAAACATCCAGTACTAAAATATACCTCAATAAACACACAGGTTCCGTTTAAAAGAATAAATGAAAAAAAACAGTGTTTAAATACACCTCAATAAATACACAGGTTCCATTTAAAAGAATAAATGAAAAACAACCAGTGTTAAAATACACCTCAATAAACACACAGGTTCCATTTAACAGAATAAATGACAAACAGCCAGTGTTAAAATACACCTCAATAAGTACACAGGTTCCATTTAAAAGAATAAATGAAAAACAACCAGTGTTAAAATCCACCTCAATAAATACACAGGTTCCATTTAAAAGAATAAAAGATGAACAACCGGTGTTAAAATACACCTCAATCAATACACAGGTTCCATTTAAAAGAATAAAAGATGAACAACCGGTGTTAAAATACACCTCAATAAATACACAGGTTCCATTTAAAAGAATAAATGACAAACAACCAGTGTTAAAATACACCTCACTAAATACACAGGTTCCATTTAAAAGAATAAATGAAAAACAACCAGTGTTAAAATAAACCTCACTTTATACACAGGCTCCATTTAAAAGAATAAATGACAAACAACTAGTGTTAAAATACACCTCAATAAGTAAAGAGGTTCCATTTAAATGAATTAATGACAAACAACCATTATTTAATACACCTCAATAAATACACAGGTTCCATTTTTAAAGAATAAATACATCTCAATAAGTAAACAGGTTCCATTTAAAAGAATAATAGTAAATACACAGGTTCCATATAGAAGAATAAATGACAAACAACCAGTGTTAAAATACACCTCACTAAATACACAGGTTCCATTTAAAAGAATAAATGACAAACAACCACTGTTAAAATAAACCTCACTTTATACACAGGCTCCATTTAAAAGAATAAATGACAAACAACTAGTGTTAAAATACACCTCAATAAGTACAGAGGTTCCATTTAAATGAATTAATGACAAACAACCATTATTTAATACACCGCAATAAATACACAGGTTCCATTTTTAAAGAATAAATACATCTCAATAAGTAAACAGGTTCCATTTAAAAGAATAATTGACAAACAACCAGTGTTAAAATACACCTCAGTAAATACACAGGTTCCATATAAAAGAATAAATGACAAACAACCAGTGTTAAAATACACCTCACTAAATACACAGGTTCCATTTAAAAGAATAAATGAAAAACAACCAGTGTTAAAATAAACCTCACTTTATACACAGGTTCCATTTAAAAGAATAAATGACAAACAACTAGTGTTAAAATACACCTCAATAAGTACAGAGGTTCCATTTAATTGAATTAATGACAAACAACCATTATTTAATACACCTCAATAAATACACAGGTTCCATTTATAAAGAATAAATACATCTCAATAAGTAAACAGGTTCCATTTAAAACAATAATTGACACACAACCAGGGTTAAAATACACCTCAGTAAATACACAGGTTCCATATAAAAGAATAAATGACAAACAACCAGTACTAAAATATACCTCAATAAACACACAGGTTCCGTTTAAAAGAATAAATAAAAAAAAAAACAGTGTTTAAATACACCTCAATAAATACACAGGTTCCATTTAAAAGAATAAATGAAAAACAACCAGTGTTAAAATACACCTCAATAAATACAGACGTTCCATTGAAAAGAATAAATGAAAAACAACCAGTGTTAAAATACACCTCAATAATAACACAGGTTCCATTTAAAAGGATAAATGACAAACAACCAGTGTTTAAATACACCT
Organism: Panopea generosa; assembly: GCA_029582155.1. Taxonomy (NCBI): domain Eukaryota; kingdom Metazoa; phylum Mollusca; class Bivalvia; order Adapedonta; family Hiatellidae; genus Panopea; species Panopea generosa. Next base: position 21,529,393 of record CM055895.1, read on the forward strand.
CAATCAATACACAGGTTCCATTGAAAAGGATGAATGACAAACAACCAGTGTTAAAATACACCTCATTAAACACACAGGTTCCATTTAAAAGAATTAATGAAAAACAACCAGTGTTTAAATACACCTCAATAAATACACAGGTTCCATTTAAAAGAATAAATGAAAAATAACCAGTGTTAAAATACACCTCAATAAATACACAGGTTCCATTTAAAAGAATAAATGAAAAATAACCAGTGTTAAAATACATCTCAATGAATACACAGGTTCCATTTATAAGAATAAATGAAAATCCCGCAATCATTGTTAAAATGCACCTCAATAAATACAAAGGTACCATTTAAAAGAATAAATGAAAAACAACCAGTGTTTAAATACACCTTAATCAATAGCCAGGTTCCATTGAAAAGAATAATTGAAAAACAACTAGTGTTAAAATAAACCTCAATAAATACACAGGATCCATTGAAAAGAATAAATGAAAAACAACCGGTGTTAAAATACACCTCAAAAAGTACACAGGTTCCATTGAAAAGAATAAATGACAAACAACCAGTGTTAAAATACACCTCACTAAATACACAGGTTCTATTTAAAAGAATAAATGACAAACAACCAGTACTATAATACACCTCAATAAACACACAGGTTCATTTAAAAGAATAAATGAAAAACAACCAAGATTTAAATGCACCTCAATAAATACACAGGTTCCATTTAAAAGAATCAATGACAAACAACCAGTATTAAAATAAACCCCAATAAACACACAGGTTCCATTTTTAAAGAATAAATACATCTCAATAAGTAAACAGGTTCCATTTCAAAGAATAAATGACAAACAACCAGAGTTAAAATACACCTCACTAAATACTAAGGTTCAATTTAAAAGAATAAATGACAAACATCCAGTACTAACATACACTTCAGTAAACACACAGGTTCCATTTAAAAGAATGAATGAAAAACAACCAGTGTTTAAATACACCTCACTAAATACACAGGCTCCATTTAAAAGAATAAATGACAAACAACCAGTACTAAAATACACCTCAATAAACACACAGGTTCCATTTAAAAGAATAAATGAAAAACAACAAGTGTTAAAATAAACCTCAATAACTACAGAGGTTCCATTTAAAAGAATAAATGACAAACAACCAGTATTAACAAAAAAAAATAAACACACAGGTTCCATTTTTAAAGAATAAATACATTTCAATACGTAAACAGGTTTCATTTAAAAGAATAAATGACAAACAACCAGTGTTAAAATACACGTCACTAAATACACACGTTCCATTGACAAGAATAAATGACAAACAACCAGTTCTAAAATACACTTCAATAAACACACAGGTTCCATTTAAAAGAATAAATGAAAAACAACCAGTGTTTAAATACACCTCAATAAATACACAGGTTCCATTTAAAAGAATAAATAAAAAAAAGAGTGTTAAAATACACCTCAATATACACACAGGTTCCATTTAAAAGAATAAATAACAAACAACAAGTGTTAAAATACACCTCAATAAATACATAGGGTTCCATTTAAAAGAATAAATGAAAAACAACCAGTGTTAAAATACACCTCAATATACACACAGGTTCCATTTAAAAGAATAAATGACAAACAACCAGTGTTAAAATACACCTCAATATACACACAGGTTCCATTTAAAAGAATCAATAAAAAACAACCAGTGTTATAATACACCTCATTTAACACACAGGTTCCATTTAAAAGAATAAATGACAAACAACCAGTGTTAAAATACACCACAATATACACACAGGTTCCATTTAAAAGAATAAATGACAAACAACCAGTGTTAAAATACACCTCAATAAACAAACAGGTTCCATTTAAAAGAATAAATGAAAAACAACCAGTGTTAAAATACACCTCTTAAAACACACAGGTTCCATTTAAAAGAATAAATGATAATCAACAAGTGTTAAAATACACCTCAATAAATACACAGGCTCCATTTAAAAGAATAAATGAAAAACATCCAGTGTTAAAATACACCACAATAAACACACAGGTTCCATTTCAAAGAATAAATGAAAATCAACCAGTGTTAAATTACACCTCAATAAACACACAGGTTCCATTTAAAAGAATAAATGACAAACAACCAGTGTTAAAATACACCTCAATAAACACACAGGTTCCATTTAAAAGAATAAATGAAAAACAACCAGTGTTTAAATACACCTCAATAAATACAGAGGTTCCATTGAAAAGAATGAATGAAAAACAACCAGTGTTAAAATAAACCTCAATAAGTACAGAGGTTCCATTTAAAAGAATAAATGACAAACAACCAGTATTTAAATAAACCCCAATAAACACACAGGTTCCATTTTTAAAGAATAAATACATCTCAATAAGTAAACAGGTTCTATTTAAAAGAATCAATGACAAACAACCAGTGTTTAAATACACCTCAGTTAATACACAGGTTTCATTTAAAAGAATAAATGACAAACAACCAATGTTAAAATACACCTCAATAAATACACAGGTTCCATTTAAAAGAATAAATGAAAAACAACCAGTGTTTAAATACACCTCAATAAATACACAGGTTCCATTTAAAAGAATAAATGAAAAACAACCAGTGTTTAAATACACCTCAATAAATACACAGGTTCCATTTAAAAGAATAAATGAAAAAAAAATAGTGTTAAAATACACCTCAATATACACACAGGTTCCATTTAAAAGACTAAATGACAAACAACCAGTGTTAAAATACACCTCAATAAATACATGGTTCCATTGAAAAGAATAAATGAAAAACAACCAGTGTTAAAATACACCTCAATAAACAAACAGGTTCCATTTAAAAGAATAAATGAAAAACAACCAGTGTTAAAATACTCCTCAATAAATACACAGGTTACATTTAAAAGAATAAATGAAAAACAACAAGTGTTAAAATACACCTCTAAAAACACACAGGTTCCATTTAAAAGAACAAATGAAAAACAACAAGTGTTAAAATACACCTCAATAAATACACAGGTTCCATTTAAAAGAATCAATGAAAAACATCCAGTGTTAAAATACACCACAATAAACACACAAGTTTCATTTAAAATAATAAATAAAAACAACCAGTGTTAAAATACACCTCAATTAACACACAGGTTCCATTTAAAAGAATAAATGAAAAACAACGAGTGTTAAAATACACCTCAATAAACACACAGGTTCCATTTAAAAGAATAAATGAAAAACAACCAGTGTTAAAATACTCCTCAATAAATACACACGTTCAATTTAAAAGAATAAATGAAAAACATCCCGTGTTAAAATATACCTTAATAAACACACAGGTTCCATTTAAAAGAATAAATGAAAAACATCCAGTGTTAAAATATACCTCAATAAACACACAGGTTCCATTCAAAAGAATCAATGAAAAACATCCAGTGTATAAATACACCACAATAAAACACACAGGTTCCATTTAAAAGAATAAATGAAAAACAACCAGTGTTAAAATACACCTCCAATTAACACACAGGTTCCATTTAAAAGAATAAATGACAAACAACCACTGTAAAAATACACCTCAATAAACACACAGGTTCCATTTAAAAGAATAAATGAAAAACAACCAGTGTTAAAATACTCCTCAATAAATACACAGGTTCCATTTAAAAGAATAAATGAAAAACATCCAGTGTTAAAATATACCTCAATAAACACACAGGCTACATTTAAAAGAATAAATGAAAAACATCCATTGTTAAAATATACCTCAATAAACACACAGGTTCCATTTAAAAGAATCAATGAAAAACAACCAGTGTTAAAATACACCTCAATAAACACACAGGTTCCATTTAAAAGAATCAATTGAAAACATCCAGTATTTAAATATATCTCAATAAATACACAGTTACCATTTAAAAGAATAAATGAAAAAAACAACCAGTATTAAAATACATCTCAATAAATACACAGGTTCCATTTAAAAGAATAAATGACAAACAACCAGTATTAAAATACACTTCAATAAACACACAGGTTCCATTTAAAAGAATCAATGAAAAACATCAGGCATTAACATATATCTCAATAAATACACAGGTACCATTTAAAAGAATAAATGAAAAAACAACCAGTATTAAAATACATCTCAATAAACACACAGGTACCATTTAAAAGAATAAATGAAAAACAACTAGTATCAAAATACACCTCAATAAATACACAAGTTCCATTTAAAAGAATAAATGAAGAACAACCAGTATCAAAATACTCCTCAATAATTACACAGGTTCCATTTAAAAAATCAAATGAAAAAACAACCAGTATTAAAATACACATTAATAAATACACAGGTACAAATAAAAAGAATAAACAAAAAAACATTCAGTATTTAAATACACCTCAATAAATACATTAAAGGTACCATTTAAAGAATACACGAAAAACCAGTATTAGAATAAACCTCAATAAATAGACTGGTACAAATTAAAGGAATAAACGAAAAACATTCAGTATTAGAAAACACCTCAGTAAATACACAGGTACAAATTAAAGGAATAAACGAAAAACAACCAGTATTAAAAAAAATACACCTCAATCAATACACAGGTTACATTTAAAAGAATAAACGAAAAACAACCAGTATCAAAATACATCTCAAACAATACACAGGTTCCATTTAAAAGAATACATGAAGAACACCCAGTATTAAAATACACCTCAATAAACATACATGTACCAATTACAGGAATAAACGAAAAACAACCAGTATTAAAATACTCCTCAATAAATACACAGGTACAAATTAAAGGAATAAAAGAAAAACATTCAGAATTAAAATACACCTCAATAAATACACATGTATTAAAATACATCTCAATAAATACACAGGTGCAAATTAAAGGAATAAACGAAAAACATTCAGTATTAGAATACACTTCAATAAATACACAGGTATCAATTACAGGAATAAATATAAAACAACCAATATCAAAATACACCTCAATAAAAACACAGGTACCAGTTAAAGGAATATAAATTAAAAACAATCAGTATAAAACTATATCTCAATCAGTACACATGTACCCAAATGCATCGTTAATTAGAAAATGTAAACGATATTTTTTATAAAATAAGAAAACGATATATATTACCCTTAAAGCACGTTTCTGTAAAAAGAAAATATGTGTTGTGGTGTAAAAATTGTTATACATTGACAACAAATTTTAAATATAATAATGAAAAATAGTAAAGTATTAACCGTATTAACCGATTCTACAAAGGGTAAACAAGCTCTTGCATTATGCACTCAAAACAGATTAAACAAATCATATAATATAGTAACAACAATTTGTATACTAGTAAATGATAATGAAAAATAGTAAAATATTACCCGTATTAACATATTCTAAAAAAGAAAACAAGTGATATTGTGTACATAAAACAGATGTGATGTATACATAACGACAAGATAATTAAAAATCACTATTGCACATGTTATAAACACTGAAAAGAGACAACAGGTGTTGCTATGAATATTATATAATACATTGACATCAAGTATATATATATAAACACGTGTATAATAATGAAAAGGTATTTAATTCACCCAAGAAATCAGAATGAATATTTATCTTTTAAAACAGATACAAAGTGAATAATGCATGATTTTTATTTACTGAATAATACAAACACAGCATAAAATAATTTCACTAAGGGCAATATACCCATGCTGTAACAGCAGCGGTTACCCTTTTGAAACAGTCAATTGCTAATTTCGCCGCAGGGGAGCTTAAACGTGCTTGACTGGTACATCGGACCTCGCTCTTTTTCTCTGGTCTCATCATTTAACAAAGCGTAATAAATTAATGTTACCATAAGTTACCCAGGGCAAGGAGATCGATATAATGACATAACTTCCAAATACTTACTGGGCTGAGTCCTAACATTAGTAAAATAGATATCGACCTTGCCGTGCGTCTCTTTTGATTATATTTGTTGTTGTTCGTGTTAGCGTCACTTTCAACAATATTTAAGTTGTGTCGTGACGGTACTTACTTGAGATAGTATTCTGAGTATCATGGGGTATCATGCCGAAGGCATATAGTATGATACCCCACCCAGCCACATAATACTGACACTGGGTCGACCAGAACAAGAAACATCCTCTTAATGCTGAACGCCAAACAATGAGGCTTCTAGTACCGTTATTTAAGTGTTTGGTAATCAAACCCTTCTGCCTTTGAGGCAGGCGCTCTGCCATTGAAACCCCACTAGTGTTCCATAAAGTGTTTTTACTTTCACTATAAAATGATATTATATGTGTGTATGACGTGATTTACAGGAACATACTACTGTCTCAACATGACATTATATGTGTGTATGACGTAATTTACAGGGACATACTACTGTCTCAATATGACATTATATGTGTGTATGACGTGATTTCAGGGACATACTACTATCTCAACATGACATTATATGTGTGTATGATGTAATTTACAGGGATATACTACTGTCTCAACATGACATTATATGTGTGTATGATGTAATTTACTGGACACACTGATGTCTCAACATGACATTATATGTGTGTTTGACTTAATTTACAAGGACATACTACTGTTTCAACATGACATTATATGTGTGTATGACGTAATTTACAGGGACACACTGCTGTCTCAACATGACATTATATATTAAATGTGTGTATGACGTATTTTACAGGGATATACTACTGTCTCAACATGACATTTTATGTGTGTGTGACGTAATTTACAAGGACATACTACTGTCTCAACAGGACATTTTATGTGTGTATGATGTATTTTACAGGGACATACTACTGTCTCAACATGACATTATACGTGTGTATGACGTATTTTACAGGGACATACTACTGTCTCAACATGACATTTTATGTGTGTATGATGTATTTTACAGGGACATACTACTGTCTCAACATGACATTATACGTGTGTATGACGTATTTTACAGGGACATACTACTGTCTCAACATGACATTTTATGTGTGTATGATGTATTTTACAGGGACATACTACTGTCTCAACATGACATTATACGTGTGTATGACGTATTTTACAGGGACATACTACTGTCTCAACATGACATTTTATGTGTGTATGATGTATTTTACAGGGACATACTACTGTCTCAACATGACATTTTATGTGTGTATGATGTATTTTACAGGGACATACTACTGTCTCAACATGATACTCATTACAACATCAACATTCCTGAACGTGTTCGTTGTTAATCTATCTTTCTACGGAGCACGGGCGTCTATCCCTAAAACAATGAAAAAGGTAAGACCCTTGTCATGATACGAGGAGCGTTTTGAAAAATTTACAGAAACATGCCATATCTCTTTTACTACTTACTATGTTTTAACAAAATGTTGACAGTAAATAGATCAAAGTATATTTTATTAAGGCATCGCTTTATTATAATGTACCTCAAATATCGCTAAAGCAACATAGTGTCGACGTGAGCAGGGCAAATAGCAACTGTTCAAGGGTATCTCACCAAAATAGAAAATAAACATTGAGCAATATTTTAAGATTCATTGGATGATTTCCCATACCATCTTCGAACACACACACGAACACACACACTGACACACACACACACACACACACACACACACACACATCTATATACAGTAGAACTTCGTAAACTCAAATACGGATGGCTGGAACACCATATATAGCTCGAATATAAGAATCTTACATGGGTTTGAAGTTAAAATAGAATATTCCTTCTCGAGGGATAACTGTTTTGGAGGGTTTTTGATTGATATTATTATTATCTTTTACCACGATGACTTTCAAATTATAAATATTACGTCATATGTTTTAATACGTCACGTCATAAAATATTCCAACGTCACAGCAGGGTCGGTTATGCGTGTAAAGGGAATGTAGGATGAACATTCTGTACCCGGTAAAAATACACGGAAATCCTTGTCCGGTATGCAAGAATCACTTATCTGTTCCCGGTCGAATTCCTTTTCCGTTGTATTACGTGTATGGTATGATGTTGAACAATACCTGGCTATTTTGTCCAATCCCGTCAGGTTCGATCCATCGAAATTCTACTGTAAATGCTTTGTCGCCAATATCAACAAACTAAAGAATGTGATATTATAAGCGTACATGTATAAGATTGATTTTGATACAATGGTTTCACCTAATGTTTTTAGTAATACATATATATATATATATATTTCCAGGTAATGTTTCAATTCTTTGCTCGTGCAATGTGTATGGACAACTTAGTACGGCCTTTTCTTGAGGCAGATAAGAAAAGACTCATTCCACCAGCGATTCCAGGCATGGGGTTTGTAAATGGCGGTGACAGTAAGTGGCCAAAGAACTGGAAAGGCTCATCCGAGTTGCTACTAAGGAGAAAGGATGAATTTGAAGCAGATCCACAGCTAGCTGAAATTGATCTGAAATTGACAGAAATAAAAGAATTCATGAACTTTTACAGAGAGAGATTAGAGGAAAAGGACAGGAAAGAAAAGATTTCAAAAGAGTGGAAAGCATTGGGGTTGATATTTGATAGGATATTCTTCTGGATATACCTTGTGACCATTTTGGTTTCACTAACAGTTGTACTGTCAGTAATCTTCATGAGCAGCTGATATTGATCGGGTTAGTTGTTTTATATGCTTAGTGTCACGCGGTTGGACATTTATTTGAGGACGACATTGCTTCTGATATTTAAAAGAAAATCACGTTTTCATCATTATGAAAAGACGGGATATACAAAAGATTTAATTGCAAACTTAAAATGTGGTCAAAAAGGATACTTTATATGAACAGTTTCTTTCACTATTTCTAAAGCAAAGTTTGTCTAGGTAAATTAACGAAGCATTACGTCATCATGGTCGAGGTGAAATATCGTGTACTGATTAGCTGGTGAACATCCAACAATAATCGCGTAGTTTTTACTCATAAAGCTGTTCTAGCATTGTGTCGGCAATGGAAAAACAACTATTTTGTCAGAGCAGTAAATAGCGAACTTAGAAACAAGGAAGATGTAGATACTGTGTGAGGAGGACTCGTTCCACTACAGCATGAACGGACGTCATTAACTATCACTACAATTATCATTTAGCCAAATGTCTAGACTCACTCTTGTCTGCACTTTAATCTCCATAAATATGTCTCAGTGATGATAATTCAAATTTGATGATTTATATTTTTATACTCCTTGCTATGCCTGGTGAGATTCGTACTTTTTTTTCTAAATATCGCACATTAAGTGAATTTTATTATGAAATTTCTTTCAGATTTACATTGAACTCATGTCTAGATATTTGGCTAAACAGCTTTGCAATAGCATTAACTTTCACTTTTTATGACTATCGTGCTTTTCTATTCTCTTGACTTATTCTCATATTTCACATGACTTTAAACTATGGTTAAACCCGAATAAGTGATGAATTTCATAAGTAAAATTGTTCAAAATATGGGTTCACGGGAGTTCGATAGAGTATGTTAGACTTACAATGATAGTCACCAGTATATAGATAAGTATATAGATAATTATGTAAAGTTCTATATTTAAAAGAAAATATAACAAATTAATGAAATGTTAATAACTGATAATATGTTCTATATAATTTTCTTATATTTTACAATTTATGGTGACTACACTGGAAGTCACCAGTACTTAAAATGTGTGTACTCTTATTAGAGACAATGGAACCCATGTACATTATGTTAAGAATAAATTTGGTATTTGTCATATACATAAGATTATATTCAGGCGTGAAAATGCGCGTGAACGATGTGTATTTCTTATAATCTAGTTATAAATACATGGCGTTCATTTTAACAAGTATTCTTTATTTGCTGTATAGAACTTTTTGGAGCGTGGTTAGATTGTTATGATTATCTTTGAAAACGGAATTGGATATATGCCCTTCACATCGTGGTCTATATCGTATGTGACAAATACTAGATACTTGATATATTGTAAGTATTTCAAGGGAATGTTCATGATTTTTTATGATTTTTTCAATTTTTGTTTTATGTACATTTTTACCTCACCTGGTTTGTAGACTAGCATTTTCACAATGTCAGGTTCCAGCCTTGTTTACTGGCACTCACATTACAGGCACATGGTTATGTGCCTCATTTCGAACAATCCCTATCGTTAACTTTCCCAATACTATTAGCCCCTTAAACATTACTTGCTACGTTCTATGACTTACGATTTATTCTAATATCCGCGAATTCACGTGTCATATATATATATATTGACACACAAGAACTGTGCATTGATAAATGACCTCATCACGTCAAAATAATTAATCTACGGATTTTCAAGTACTTGGCATGCATAATGAATTGTAAATATATTTATAACTTAAACATACATATTTCGAATACTTCCTAATCGAACAAAGAAGATATGAAATGAAATTCATGACGCCAATAGATGCCGTAAACGTTTAGATAAACAGGTAGATTAATATAAAAAAAGTATTAATATGGATATATTTTTATATTCAGAGGCTGTAAATTTTTGGTTTACATTAAAAAATACCTGAGATTGTATAAGGGAAGTTTATTTATGAATGCACAGTTAAATATGATTAAAGATTGTAAAGTAATGTTTGAAGATGTTCATGACCGACACAGTCATGATCAAACGGTTCAATTATGCAACGACGACTCAGTAGGTATGGTAACTGAAATGCCATCTGGAATCAGACGTGATTTGTTGCATGTGATATTGTCATCTTTTGTCTGACAAACAATTTATCAGACATCGATTTTTTTCATTTTCAAATTCTTAATTTTTAGAGATAACAACAGTTTAAGAAGATTTCACTGAAAGTGAAATTAACTTCTAAAATTTGATCGTTTATTTAATCATAATTTACGATAACAAATATTAGCTAAAACCAGTCGTCATTTTCAGATTGAGTGAAATGTTTACTCTTGATTTATTAAAATAATGAGAAGATAAATATTTTTATGTTAGGCAAGAGATGGCAAACAGCTTGTAGGACGTGACATTAAGTGTCTCGACACAACTAACCCCTAACCGATAGTACCTCACACGTTCAGTGTGATGATGCCTTAAAGCAATATTGTGAAACAATAATGTTACACAGCGTGTCCGATTTTTGTATTTTGTTCTCAGTGATGTAAAATTAATGAAATGTTTAGTGTCGTCAGGGCTCAAAGTCTAAATCTAAAGCTGTACAACTTGCTCTATATTTAACCTCAACTGTGGCTCGTACTCTATCAACGCTAATACATGTGTCTACTATAAAACAACTGCATATATCTATTTCTAATCTACACTACAATTACTTAACCCTCCCTCTATACATTAAAACCCTGTAGCAAGCCTTTATTGGCGATGCATGATTACATGCACATTTGTTTTTACTTTTTTTTATTATTCAGAAATAATTTTACTTCACCTAGATTAGTTATGATTTAATTTAAATAAAAGAAGAAGCAAAACGGTGGAATATCCAATAACAGTTTTGCACTGGCATTGAGATGAATGAACACTCAAAGATTATCAAAACCTGTTCTTATATCCCTACACCATTCATTTTCTGCACATAATTATATCTGGACCTGAATTACTTTGCACAAAGCACGTTGATGTAGTGCAAATAGCGCTTTCCTTGTGATGTTTAACCTAGTCCGTACTGTCTCATTGTAAATTGCGTATGCATTTTATTTCAGTCCCTAGATGCTCTTAACGGAGAATGTACATGCCGCTGCCTGCCAACAGTCGTAAATTTAACGTTCAGAAGACAAATTACTCTATTCTTTTTTGCTAAGATTCACATCTTAAGTCTGTATTTGAATCAGATTGCAATGTTGTTGTTTTTAATCTAATATTCGCATTCAAAGTCGATATTTGTTTAGTAATAAATGGTTTTGTAATATTTGAAATTGATCCTAAATTGTTTGGGAACGGTTGTTTGAACATCGATATTGTTAATTTGCCAAGCATTTTAATTACTTTCTACACAAATAATGTATATTATAGCTAACTTAAGTCTGAATTCATTTGTAAATAGGACGTGCACGTTAGTGAACTAGATATTTAGTTTGATTTTTTTTCGGATACTATATAACAAAAAAGGTTATTGATTTTCGCATAAAAGATATAAACTTTGAATGGGTAGAAAACATTTAACATTAGAAAACGTTTTGGCCCTAAAATATGATATTAATTTAATAGTATAATATATATTATTTGTATTTTACTAGTTCGATTCAAACACGTATCCCAAACGTAAAGTTGTTTTACGAAATTAGTTGAAACGGACCCAAACGTATGTTGTCCTATTTGTCTTCACTCTAACCTAACTCATACCATTGTTGCCTTTGCAACAAGCACTCAAAATAGTTAACATTAGGAGCGATCATCAATCTCACTCAAAACTTCACTTGTATTTGTACCACAAGATGACAAATACCGTCAATAGCTTCATCTAATTCCATATCCATCACTTTCCCAAGCTTCATCCTTTCTTTCTTTGTACATTAAGTATTTCCTTTTCTTACAGTTGTGTGTTCATCTTGTTATATGTTAGTCGTGTTAAGATTTATTCTCTAGTTATGTTAATTGTTTGATTGTATGTGTTTCTCCTTTGAGCCCCGTTTGTCTGATGGATGTATGTGTGAGATATAAATAATAGTACAATATGTGTTATATGTGCACGGGACAGCGAATAAGTATGTAAATAATAGCAATATAATACATAATACATTTAGCAATATCTTTTCTGTAAAATAAAATGTATATATATATATATATATATATATACATATATATTGTATAAAGTATTGTAAAATTGAAAGACAGTGTATGAATATTCAAGGATGTTTGAGAATGCATGTATACACGTTCATGTATCAAGAAAAAAACCGGTAAGTCATCGGAAGGAATATGACCACTGGTGACTTTTATGACCTTAACGTTAAATACTATTCAATATTCGTAGTGAAAGGTTACATAAACTGTTATGTAAATATCCTATACATTAATTATGGCAGCACATAATTACTGCATTATAACAATTATACTATATGTTTCTATTATATATAAAGAGAGTCAAAAATCAGTTGTTACCAATTGTTTAAGTTTAAGTTGATATAGATAACTTGACTATATATGTATATACATACAACAAAAACGTTTAACTATCTTTTTGTCCAATAGACGGGCATGTTGTTTTTATTTAAATAATTATTTATTTATTTTATCATATAATCAATATTTATGCAATAATGTAATTATTGATAAGTGATTAGATATTATTTCAAATGTTTAACTTCTATGATAACAGATGTGATGCGGACTGTTTAGAATAATTGCAATTGTGATTTTTTCTTCTTTAAATTTTATTGAAGACACTTAATATAAATTATGTACTATGTAATCTTATATCAGATGTTGTGTTTTCAATGGAGTAAAAATGGTGTCGAAACGGTATTATTTTTCTTATTTCCATGTAAGGCTAACAATATTTCCTCTGGGATATTTAGATAGTTTTTAGCATACATGCTATAGAAACAGTTATCATATATGGAAACTTACTAAAAAAAAAAGAGTGCATGGCAAATGTACATGCTTGCATTCATTAATGTATACACTCTAAGTGAGTCTGGACATTCTTTATAAAAGTTAAGGTGTCATATGCTCCATTAAGGAGCATGTCTTTCTTAGATTTACATAAAAATGTATATACCAGATGGATTATTTATATTTATTACAACGTATTTAGAAACCAAAACGATCACGAATATGTATCATTCATAACCGAGTATGTCACGTGTGACTGATTAAATTCGTGGTTATGAGCATAGTGTCAATATGTGATGGGTGTATTGTGTAACTGAAAGTAATCCATAATTACAATATGTGTCATTGCATGTAAATGTAGTAACTTTAGATAACACATTGTAAAACGTATATTTTCACAAAAATACTTGAACAACGGCGAATAACTTTTATATGCCTCTCGTTAACGATATTGCGTAATTGCTGAGGGGTTTCTTAAGCCTTTATGTTTATTGATTAAGGAAGAAACTCAAATCCTTGAGGTTATAATTAGCTTTATTTGTGTGACGAATAACTTGCAATTAGAATCCTACGAACTTTGATAAATCAATTAAAGCTGGCGTCAAAAGTGAACTTTCTCCCTCGTGTATCAACGGAGACAAATTTATCGTGACTTACTGAAGGAACTCGGCAATTCTTAACGTTTCGTATATCATTTTGTCTTCCAAAATTGTGAAACATCTGAGCTATTCGATCCTGTTTTATTTCTGTTAAATATGTTTACTGGGAGATAATTTATATGTTTGATATATTGTGCTTCCACTAGGTGTAAATTTGGAGTTGTCTTGTAATGCACGTAACACAGTTTCAAGTATTTGCCCAAAAATGTATGTGATACTGAACAAAAATAAAAAACCATATCACAGCTTACTTCGTCAGTTTATATATTAAACCCAATAAATGGTGCGGTAATATGTAATCTCGTATTGGTCACTGTATTGATAATTTTTGATTCTTTGGAAACATACGCATTCAGTAATCTTCGGAAATATAAAATGGTGTTGGGGGTGATGGGTGTTGAATACTTGATCACCCATCATTAGCATACTCAATAGAAATAGTCTATCCCAGAACCCGACATCTCGCCAACCTGGTCTATTAACCACCAATGAAAAAGTAGGGAATTATATGCCTGTCTCACAATTAAAAGCAATTGATTGCTTACTAAACTGTGACGTCATTCAAACTTTCTGTGAAGTAACTGGCCAATCAACGTGCTCAAATGCGGTTTTCCTAACATTGTTATTTAACAGACCCAATTTTGGGAGAGCTTGGTCGTATTACAGACTACAATCGAAACGAGTCGACCATTTTGTTGGACGCATTCTGTGTTTCCAACGGTTTATAACGATATAATTTCAGTGTACATTTACATTCTTCAATACTTTGTTTGTTTTAAATCTAAATTATTCTTAAAATATTGTATCTATTCTCAAAATGGTATTGCCAAAAGTTTGTTTAAACTGTTAATTGTCCAGAGCAACACTATTTGGTTCTCAGTGGTCGACACAAAATGTGGATTACAAGTTGTCGGCACCAATTTTCAAATTTCAGTTGTCGACGCCATTTTTGAATTTCCGGTAGTCGGCACCAATATCGGATTTCCAGTTGCCGACACAATATTAGATTTCAAGTTATCGACACTAATTTCCAGTGGTCGACATCAATGTCGACACCAAGTTTGGTGTTCCAGTGATCTCAGTACAACGCAACCTTTTGTGTATTGCGCGTGAAAATTGACACTTTTAATTTGACAGCGTATACTATCAAATTTGTGTTGGCTTTGTTAACCATCGTATAACTTATTGTATTTAATACGAGAGTGGTTCATTTAATTATGATACAACAGCAACAATTTACAGAAATCTCATTTGCAAACTTGATAACCGTCTACAGTAACAGCAGCGTAAACTATATAACAATTAACCATGTTTAAACGTTTGTATTCAAATATAATAGTAGACTGTATATATATTTAAAACATAAAAATAAATGAAAGTTGGTGATGAATTGAAGGCAATTATACACTGATTAGATATTGTAAAATATTCAAAATGCATTAGGTTTTAATTATGCCTGGAAAGCAGACATTTTTTCTGAACATATATCTTAATATTGGACTACATTATCCCGTTCAACAGAAGCTTTTAAAATATCTTAGGTAAAAAGTTTGCCAATGAAGGCAACTACTTCTGAAAATACCAATGCAAAACAAAATATTTTCGAAGAAGTTGCGATAATCGCACTCGACGAGATAGTTGTCATTTATGTAAAGATCCGTTATATTTATTGGATTTACAAATTATAATATCTTGTGATCAAAAGCATTTTGAAATGATTATTTCTTTGAAATTCATGAAACCATTTTGTTAAGTATCGAACATACTTCAAAACATTTTGATAAGCTTGACCCGTTGAATCCAATATAAATGATAAATATCTAACTAAAAGGAATATGAAGTTGATTGACTTTCATAAAGCTGTTCTCAGATTGCCACATTATCATTAATGTTTAAAACGACATTTGAGGGGCGAGGAATTCGTTTTCAGCGTATTGCCTAGTACCGATAAGGTAGCTCAAATTCGATTGATTTTCTGAAAAAAAAGACAACTGAGCGATTCAAATACACTCTCCCATTTCTAGCTGTGTAGTTGCCTAAAACCCCACCCGTATACTTTTATTTTCATCATAACATCAACTACGAAACCATGTCGTATACGGTTCTGGTTTGTATTGTTACTATTTTTAATAATATGTGGGACAACAATGTGTATTCTCTAACATATGATAATAATACAGTGGAATTTGGACAACTTTTATTTTAGCACTATTTTTTAATCCGTTGGTGCACTTGGTGCAAATATGAAAGAAAAATCATCCAGTATGTATGTAGACCCTTAATTCCATGTATATGATGCAAAGGGGCGTAACAATGATAAAAGATTGGGAGGACATCCTTTCTTTGTGATATTGGCATTTGTGACAAAAACTGCTAAATATGTTTTAATTTCATCCGTTTTATCGTAATGATAGGGAAAAAGTCTTAGAAAATATAAAATTGCATTTTTAATAGTGTTCTCATATTTCCAAATCTAGCCTAACGACTTTTATAAAAAAAAAAACGGTTAATATTTTTTTTTAAAAAATGCATCACTTATAAGTTTCTGTTTATTAAATGATGAACAGTTTATTGAGTCACAAAGAGGAAGGTTCTATTCGAAGATAATAGTTGATTCTGTCCTTGTAGTTTATCTTATTTATAAGAAATTCATTAATACACAGTCGGCATTTTCCGTTTTATTCGTCAATGTTATAGCATAATTTCAGAATGGTCGGTTTTCCTTTCCTGAACTGATGTTGTTATGATCTATATTTGTTGTTGTTGTCGTTGTTGTCGTTGTCGTTCTTGTTGTTGTTGTTGTTGTTGTTGTTGTTGTTGTTGTTATCGGGGAGCAAATGATAACTGCAATAATATATGTCCGGAAGAGTGTGTATATTTGAACTTTATATATTATGTACATCAACATACCGAAATTAAATACATATAAAATGAAATATATACATATATGTTGTTTAACAGAAATCAGATATATGTTGTTAAACAGAATTAATATACATATTAACATATGTTACAAAACAGAATCAATTATCAATAAACATTTTACATGATTTTAATAGATGGGGAATTACTCGCTTATCTGAGAGATTGTGAAAGGTATAAGGTATAGCGACTTAAATTAATTATAGTCTAGTTACTAAATGTAATTCTTAATTTCTTAATAACAAAATGATCATAATTGTTCGGAAAACAATATATTTTTAAGCATAATTTGTTTTAAGTTAAAATCATAAAATTGAGACAGTTTTAACTCAATATTTTAACCAGAAGTTTGAGTTATAGTAATTTAATTTAACAGAATATTTGAAATAAAACCTTTTGCTTACCTGCAATAATATATATCCCGAAGAGTGTGTATATCTGAACTGTGAGACCAATCTATATATACACCTCTTTCAGGATATAATTACAGGAAACTGTTTAATTATTTGTCATTGCAATTGTTTGAATTTGGTTTGGTTATCCCTAGGCACAAATTAAACTAATAAACACTTCATGTACTTCCGTGTAACTTATGATATAAAAAATAAAGATTAATATTTACGTTTCAACAAGTATGGCTAACATGTTATTTAATATTCCAATATTAATTGTTGAAATAATAATTAAAACATAAAGATATAATATGTACAAGTTCACAAAATAAAATCTTTGTGAAAAATAAAATCTTTGTTGTGAAAACAACCCGATATTGGCCAATGAGTGACTTTATACTGGCGGCGATTTAGTATTTGATCAACAAATTAAAGAATTTTACACTACAGAGACAAATTACAATATTATTCGTCGAACAGATTTTTCATAATATATGCAGTTTGATATAAAGTTTCAGTTTTACTTCTTAGATTGAAAAAAAAATAACGGCGATATAGGTGAGGTCTTTTTAAATGAGAAAATTCAGACACAATATCAGACATTTTCTTTGTAATACGCTAACGGTGTAAAAAAAAAACTTAATTCTTGAACAGAAGTAAACTTTTATTTTATTAGTAAAAGTGCATTTTTCTCCAGCAACTCTTTTATAGTCATCTGTCTTTTTACGGTAAGATAGTTGCCCATAGAAGCAGGAAAAGAAAGTAGGAGTGCTTAACTATAACTATATGACCCATTGGGGACTTAGGATTAATGTGTATTATGGAAAACACAAACTTGTTCAAAATAAATCATTGATTCCCCAGTCCTTCTTGTGGTCGTACAATTAAAGAGGAGAACAAGATGACGAACTTTAAATTGTGATCCACCCACACATTTCGTAATGCAATGGGCTATATGAAAAAAAATAAAGCTAAGCAATATCTAAGAAAATTTAGATATATGCTAACGAATGAATACATGTTTATTTCATAAAAGTAATGAGCAATAAGGTATCAAGTGTATATGAAAGCATTTGGTACCTTTCTGCAGTAATGGGGTGATATTTAGTTTTAAACACATGATACAAAACCATTCTTGGATATGCAGGTTAAGAAAAAATATATATTTCAAATTCTTATATTAATATAATTTTTAAGATGAATACGCGAACAAGGCGTCGTATTAATAAAACTAGTATCTAACCAGAACACATTACTTCTTTACAAGAGATTGTCTAATAATGCAAATGTGGAAATATATATTTGGATGTCACACTGTGACAATAATATAATACAAGGTCACTAGTTCGTCTTCAGCAAACATCTTGGGTCGGTTAAACATTATGTCGGATGTTTTTTTTATCTGTAGTCGTAGAAACTACATGTCAATAGAAGAAATCTTTGAAATTTTGCATCGGATTTTATTCTGTTATTATTGAATTGATTTGAATTATAGTCTGAGAAATATCTGATTTCTCCTTGCATTAAAT
Source organism: Panopea generosa (assembly GCA_029582155.1). Taxonomy (NCBI): domain Eukaryota; kingdom Metazoa; phylum Mollusca; class Bivalvia; order Adapedonta; family Hiatellidae; genus Panopea; species Panopea generosa. Next base: position 21,548,504 of record CM055895.1, read on the forward strand.
TTAAAATTTCAATTCGTCGAGAAAAGATAATTGAAATATAAAATGATATATATTCAGACCATATTGAAGAAAAGGGTCGGCAACACTATAATAATTGGTTATAATGTTCATGCGCAAGAAATCTTTTTTTTTCATTGTTTCTAAAAAGAACTTCGGCTTCTGAAAATCTGCTGTTAAGAACATATTTTACAATATAAATGGATTTTGATTTGGAAAACAAATGCAGATATTAAGATAATTTGAAATAACTTTAGTCCGGTAGACGTTATAAATTATGTAAAAAAATTAGTTCAATAATAAGAAGTTTATACACTAAAAGTATATACTGAAATTTGCATTTAGCACGGACAATTCCCTAAGCAATCTCACCGGGGTCAAGAGGTCGTGAGTTCGAATTCCCACCTGGCCAAAGTCTCCATGACGATTGATATACAACATTGTGTATCGTTGTCATTTGTCTCTCGTCGCGGATTCAAGATATCATTTACTTGCAAAGTAGTTGATTAACCTTTCAGACTCCCAGGAAAATTTGGTTAGGTTACCTGACCGTCTGTTAGTCTTCGATGACAAAGCAATAATGCTAAATATTCAAACGAACAAACAAATAAAACCTCACATTTCACACAATTGTTTTTTTAAAGTTATATTCAAGAAGCAAATATATTACACCAGTTGTGTAAAGTTAATCAGATGCAAACCCTTTTAAAGGTCCGTTCGAAACAACATGGTCAGTTGTCCATACATGTTGGAGGCTTTCCTATAACCGTTATCCGTTAAAAATCACTGGTAGCCTTAGGAGATGATTCGAGTAGATAAACGTATCGGTCTTTGCTGATTAATTAAGGCAGCTACAACGGTTTCAAGTAGGGAAATGTTTGTCAGTATCATAAAATAACCAGGAAAATGAGAGGAGAGTTGAAATCATTTAAAACATTTAGTGATGCACGTGTACCGACCATAAAGCACAGTTTTTAAAATGTTCTGATTAATCTGACCGCAGTAATATCTTAAGTATACCAAACGTACATTTGCGAAGCAGTCTAGAGTAGTTGGTGCCAGCTTAAGGTTGTGACAGTAGAGAACATGGCGATACGAGGAGCGCCGGGTGCTTTACCATCAGCTATTAAAATTGCTGTCGCGGGCGGATCTCCACACGTACTGGTAAAGCATGTAGGAGGCAATATTAGTATATTATATATTCAGTAGAATTAAAATGTAATTTGGAAACAGGTGTTTCACGAATATATTTGTCAATGAATATTAATGAGCAAAAAAATGTGTACTTTATATGCTTTAGAACATTAACACTTAAAATAATCACCACAGAAATGCTTGCAGTCTTCAAGCATAATGTATGTTTGTTCTTATTACACAAAGAAGCACTTATTTACTAATAAGTGTTATGATTTGTTTATTCAAATAATCACATAATTAATATGCATTCATTAATCTAAATAGCATATAAGTTAGTTTAAATGTTATAATGAACTCAAAGATAAAGCCATAATCTGTTTACATTGTTTTTGAGTATATATTTATTGCGACAGTTTGTAACAGAAGGGAAGAGAGGGATATTGCCAAAGTCTCGTATATTCAAATATGCAAGGGTTTGGTTTTGCCAAATAAAGTTTACTATTGTGAAGCAATTTTGCTGTAAATACACGTTC